>CM067306.1:15105352-15205056 GCA_034231615.1 Meghimatium bilineatum | reverse complement strand
CTGAAGGGTGACTCAACAAAAATTTCTTGGTTTCAACTGTGTGGATTTCTGAAATAACCAGCTAAGGATGGTTTCAACCAGTTAAACCAGAATTACTACTAACGCGCTCTCAGCGTGACACGGTCAAGGTCTAAGCTTTTCTGCCACGACCATGACACGTAATTAGTTTGAACAGGTGTTCTATGCGGAAAATTAGCGGCCCTGAACAAAGACCACGGATTTCTTGTGATTCATTGCGTTTACAGAGCATCCAGTACATTAGTACTAACCATTAGTCATATTATGATTAATGCGCTCCTTTCTTTAAAATTTGACATTAAAAAAAGATTGTTTATTAATAACTCCAATTGTGTGGCAACCCCGAACCGTGTTTGATAACAACTTGGAATCACTCAACTGTAAGGGGGAGTTTGAGAATGTGCATAGATGTCAAATGTTTCTTTTGTAAACATTTAAACACGCTACAGAGCTTTGATAATATCTGTAAGTATGTGTGTGTGTGTGTGTGTGTGTGTGTGTGTGTGTGTCCATCTATATATGTATATATATATATATATATATATATATATATATATATATATATATATATATATAACATACTTAGATCACAGCACCAAAGCAACAAAAACAACTGAAGAAAACAATATAACAATCAAACCATACTACCAGCGTCATAAGAACACATACAAAGATAAACACCCAGATTACAGCAAACATACCAAACCTTTAACATGAAGATAAACAAAGAAAAGGCCGAAGTCAGGAAGCTAGGAAGAACGGCAAGAAACACCAATATATATATATATATATATATATATATATATATATATATATATATATATTGAGGGCCTGTAATAATGAAATTGTATTAATTTGGTACAATTTCTAACTCTTACACCAAGGTATATTTAACTGTATATGTACGAAGACTTAGGGAGTTTGAGAACACTCATAACACAGCGCTAAATCGTGTTGTATAGTGAGATTTTACAAATAGTCAAAATTACGGTAATAAAGATGCCAGAGACGATAGTCATAACAGAAGGTGTTAATCTCTACCAGGTGGCCGTATTGTAAGCATTTAACAGACCAGTTTTTAAAAATTTTCATTGTTTAATAGTAAGACTAATTTTTAACCGTTTTCAGTAATTCAAGGAATGTTATGAATGCGACATGTTCACGCTTATGTATGCTTCATGCATATATATATGTTTCTTATAATTACCCCCAATTATTTTGTCAGTGTCTGTGTTACTCTAATACATTTTACACTGTGGTCAAGCCGTCACGCTTGGTGATTATCGATTGACACGCGTACGCCGTCTCGAGCCAGTAATTAAGCCGTTACACTTTACCTGTGGTTTATCACAGGAGTTTATATAGGGATTTATTTTTTCCTTTTAAACTATTTCATAGAGCTGGAAATATTTTGTAAAATACTGTTTGAAATTCAAACTAATAATTTAAATAGCATTTGTATCAGTATATTAATATCATTAATAATAATATAGCATGATCACAAAACTAAATCCCTACATTCGGACACCAACCATGCTTATAGTGATTATATACAGAGACAGCTAAGATAGATAAAGGGTGTTCACTTTCATATACTGGTTGCGTGATCGGATTATGCTGACATCATTCGTGCTAAGATTACCGTATCGTTTTCTTTGTCGAAAAGTACGCTAATTAGCATATATTGAAATAGCCCGTGAGCTAATAGATGGCTAATTGACCTTGTAGCCTCATGCTTTACAATGTTTTTCGGAACATAATTTGAGTTTCAACACAATGAAACAGAGCTAAATAGGGTAGTGTTATTGATGACCCCGACAGCGTAACTGGGTTATGCTGACAACATTTGGTGTAAGTTGCCGTGCCCCACCAGATGGCTAATCGCCCTTGTATCGTAAAGTTTTATGGTGTTTTGCTGGTGGGAATTTGACTTTTAAACACAAGGGGCACACACGCCAGTACTATTCCTTCTAAGGAATTGACCTAGATCTAAATATGGTAGAGGTATATATGACCCCCACCGTTTAACCTGGTTATGCTGACCTCATTCATTGTAAGTTTCCATCCATTTTCTTTGTGGAAAAGTATGCATCTGTGTTATGTCATCGTACAGTTTGAACCAGATCTAAATAGAGTAGTAGTATGGATGACCCCGACAGCGAAATCAGGTTATGCTGACATCATTCACTGTAAGTTTCCGTGCCCCACCAGATGGCTAATTGACCTTGTATCGTAAAGTTTTATGGTGTTTTGCTGGTCAGAATTTGAATTTTAAATACAAGTGGCACACCCGGTATGCTATGCCTTCTAAAGAATTGACCTAGATCTACATATGGTAGAGGTATATATGACCCCACTACCATATGACCTGGTTATACTGACCTCATTCATTGTAACTTTCCATAACCGTTTTCTTTATCACGAAAACTAAAGGGAAAATCCCACCCATCCCCTTTTCCAGTTTTCAGGGTCGGGGACCTCGTCGCCCCACCCGCCCGCCGCACCGCCGGTATCGGGACCACGCCCCGCCGGTATCGGGACCACGCCCGCGATCCGATCACCTTATTGGATATGGTACCTTATCATGTCTTATCATGTCATATCATGTCATATCATGTCATATCATGTCATATCATGGCATATCATGGCATATCATGTCATATCATGTCATATCCACTCCTCGTTACAGCCCTGGTATACTACTGACATGCCGCTTTGTGATTCTCTAGACTACATCCTGCTGGAAATCTAAGAAAGCCATTGTCCTGCTACAAGAGAGAACTAGCGGGAGTTGTGAGAATGTCCTGCTACAAGAGAGAACTAGCGGGAGTTGTGAGAATGTCCTGCTACAAGAGAGAACTAGCGGGTGTTGTGAGAATGTCCTGCTACAAGAGAGAACTAGCGGGAGTTGTGAGAATGTCCTGCTACAATAGAGAACTAGCGGGAGTTGTGAGAATGAACACTGAAGAAGAAGATATAAACAGAGGAATCATAATGCCATTTGAGAGCTGGGAGGTTGTGGGGGGGGGGGGCTTACGGCGTTCAAATCTCCAGCCCTTAGATAAAATATAGCATGGCATTTACTACTAAGAAGGGTTTTTTTTCTAGAACCCGCCCCCTACCACACGCACAGACATACTCCCCACCCTAGTACAATAGTGCCTACAATCGTGACATTAACCTTCCTTTTATATTTGTCGTAAGCACTATAGATTTCAGAAACGATTGTTGCATGGATAGTTATATATTTCTTTCCTCTCTACTTTTCTTCATGAGAATCTCTCTAGCGCCGTCTTTCATTTATTATCACGCAATACAGAAGTACATTTTAATAATTGTGCATTCAGATATTGTGGTTTGTTTTTCCCTTTAATGTTATTCTCCCACGGTTACTAATACCGTTTCTTTTCCGGATCCTCACAGTTCTTTCTCACAGACCCTCTCTCTACCCCTATATCACTCCCAAGGTCTGCTTCATTCATCATTGGTACTTCTAGTCTATATTGAGTTTTACAAGCACCTGCTGATGTCGAGCCGTGCACTTTTAATGAGAGTATAAAAATGGCTACACGCCGTGGGATTTTGTTGTTGAGTGTAGGTGGTTGTGATGCGGTTGTGATGCGGTTGTGACTATGCTAGTTAAGCGGAGACGGCATGTGATAGAATAATTGGTAATGAAAGTGTTAGTGACAGCTTCACGTTTTAACATGCACTTGTTTATTTCATCTAGATAGTTTGTTAGTTATTTGATTAATTAATTAGATGGTTAACTAGTTCATTACCTACTTTTTTCAATAATCATTTTGTTATACAGTCAGTCGGCTAATTTATTATTTAGGTAGTTGGTTAGTAAGGTGATTAGTAAGTGATTAGTTAGTTAAATTGATAGTTAGTTGATTAATTAGTTAGTTCTTTAGTTGATTCGTTAGTTAGTTATTTAGTTAGCTAATTGATTAATTCATTAGTTAGTTGGTTAGTTTGCTAATTTTTTACGTTAGCTAGTTGAATAATTGGTTGATTGGTTAGTTAGTCCGTTGCTTAATTAGCTAGTTGATTAATTAGTTGGTTGGTTAGTTAGTTGTTTAGTTAGCTAGTTGCTTAGTTGGTTGACTAGTTAGCTAGTTCATTAATTAATTTGTTGATTGGTTGATTAGTTGACTGGTTAGTTAGTCGTCAGATCATCATCATTGCATAAATGAAGCTTCCATAACTTCTTCTATTCCCCAGTATGTACATTCCTAAAAGGGCGTAAAGGGCTCCGTATTGCTCTCGTGCGGATCCAGCATTAGCAGATAATCAAGATCATATAAGTACATCCTCATGGTGCACCCTTCAAGCAGAAATACAGCGACTCGTGCGGTGTTTCTGGCCAATACTTTAAGGGATTATGTACTTTGATGTGGACGCTGTAGATGGGATGAAGATTGATTGCAAGAAGATAAGCAATATTCTCATACACCTCTGCACCAACGCATTTATCGACACTGCCAACATGCAGTCATGCAAGGCATTACGGTACGGTCAGCTGTAATGCAGATGCATTAGAGGGGCGTCTAATGTCTATGTCCCGATATTGCAGCTCTTAGAATGCACACTGACCATGGAGAAGGCAACACACGCTAGAGGGCAGCGCTGTGTATGAAATAGGATAGAGCGGCAATAAAGCTACAATTATCGAGCACGAGAACGGTCAGCGGAAGTGTTGTTCATGATCGAAACACACAGAAGCCCACACTTCCCATCACAATTGATTCCATTCAGAGTCGAAGTCATGACTCATGTATTGCATAAGGCAACCTGAATATGTAATCTGAGGTATGGAAAAAAGTTTGAATATAGTTTCTTATTGAAAAAAAAAAAAAATCTGCGTCGAACAAATTGTCGGAGAGGAGCACATATTGTTTAAATTTCTGACCCAAGCCGTGTTGAGACTCCGACACTGGATGCTGTGGGCAACGTAGATGGAGTGCAAGACCTTGTCTGTGAGGACATATAAAAATAGTCTAACTCGAGTATCGCCGTTGCCCAACACGGCTTACACAGAAAGTATTAGGTTCAGTAACCGAGAGTACAGAAAGTAATGATGACTATTTTACTCGTGATCGCTCAATGCGAAACTCCTCTTCCGAGATATTTGTAATCTACCTACTTCTATAGGTGATAAACACAATGGCGAAGAGCCAAACACACACCACTTATGGTGATGGATTGGAAGGCCATCACAGGCGGACGAGGCGAGTGCATGAGAAATGCACAGGTCAAATTCCAGACACCTGACGAATTTGACAAAACAGCCTGTTGACTAGGAAGGTGTATCAACACTAAGTATATTGACTAAGCCATAGACACAACACAGCTCATACAGGAAAAAGCAGGTCTGGGATCTATGGACACGGAGAGTGGCAATGAAATGCACTTCCTACAAAATTAATAGTTAGACGACTGCCAAGTGTCAAGTCTGAAGAAAGATGCACAGTGGATTAGCCAGGGAAACTATCAGCACGTCTGGTAATATACCACGTTTGAGTAAAATGTTTTTTTTCAATAGGCATTGCATTAAGCCGAACATTGAAGTCTCCTGAGTATGAAAGAAAGCTCAGAGAAACCACCCCATTGCACATAGGAAGCAAGAGCAAGTTGATCACAATTTCTGGTGTTACTGACAAACAAACAAAAACAAATATCCGCAACTATACGTCGATTGACATCTCCTGTTCTCTGTTGGATGGCGAGCATTCTTCTAAGTCCACAATAACTTCCATTTAATGTTTGGGAATCAGTGATGTCTCATTTGAAGCCCAGCTCTTCTATTCTAGACATGGAAAAGCCTAGTACCCGAAACAGACAGGAGTTCAGAGTAGCCACGAAGAAGACAACGTTCTAGAGAGAATATGTCACTTGATATAATGTAGTAGTTGGCGAATTATTTTCATAGCGGAAAAATTTCATGTGGACACCAGACGGTGAGCGAAAACAGGGAAGACCAAAATCAACGATCAGAAGAACATTTATGAATGATTTAAAATCAACAGGCATAAATGCACAAGACCTGCAATCCTTGGCAACTGACCGACAGGCATGGAGAACTATGTGCCAAACTTTGCAAGAGAGGAATTGACTGACTGAATTGCCGAAAAACTGAAATCCCACAGGCGCAACCAGGAAACAGAATAATGAATTAATTCCAGGTTTGTGTCCAAATTCAGCTCTGTCATCTGAATGTGATCACCTGAATGGCGTTCTTAATCGCAGTATTTTGTTCTGAATTAGTTCTTGATAAAGGTCTTTTGGTAGAAACGTCGATTCATGTGTTACCACGTGTGTTTCCAGTGATTAACAAAAAGTAACTCTGTTTCCTGGCTCCATCATTTTTTTTTTACCAATTTCCCCACGTCCATTTCGCTTGATTATTTACGTCCAATGTCCAGGTATTTTGGTGAAATCGCAATCAATGATTCGTCACAAATATTCCGAAAAGTGTACCGGAAACAAGTTTCACCAATAATATTTCAAATCTATTTTCCTACAATTGCTTTTTCTACTACCGAACTCCAGTCTTAGGTTGAAGCGGTAGTGCCGTGGTAAATGGAGGCTGAAATTCCCAATAAACAAACAAATAACGAATATTCCTATCTATTTTCCTACAAACAATTATTCACTAACAACATTCTGTTATATTTTCTTACAATAAATACTAACATTCCATTATATTTTCATATAAACAGTTATTCGTCACCAAAATTTCGATACATTTCTCCATCAATCATTTACCACAATTGTTTTGGTCTAATTTTTTTTCTCCCACAATCAACTACACTGGTGAAAATAAATATTTTTGTTGTCTTGGTTTTGATACCTACTCTAAGTATATTTGACCTGATGATTCAAAAAATGACACCAGTTTTTTTTAGTATCAAGTCTACGTTAGTTTTTGTGGTACATACATAAATATTTGTGAATGTGATAGACTGGCATCGGGAACAGTGCACAGAACGTTCCAGGACATGGACTTGATTGAAATGAATCTATTTGTTAAATATGTATCAAATGGTCAGTGTCAGAAGCAACCTGGAGAGTTGGGAAAATGTTGATCTAACACTGGACGAATGCAGTATGAACAAAAACAGGTAGACCGATGTCTCATCCATGTCTAAATTAGCAAGCTAAGAAAAAAAATACAAGCGTAGACGACGTTTCGACTAAAAGGCATCTGTCAAGAAAAACACCACCTTAAATAGGGAATAACAGTAGAGACATTGAAATTCCTCGGATTTCTTTAATCAAGAATAAGATCAGGGTCGTAGGTACGTCTGAGTAAGGTATTTGGGGGTAATTCCTAAGAAAAATTCATTCGATCATTTTCGAGTGTAATTCCTTCTTTTTTTATGCAAAAATGACTGAAGGGTGGGAATGAGTGTGTTACCAGAGCCTTAGATAAGGAGGGTTTGGGGGTTCATCCCACTCCCCATAGAAAATCTGACATGCCTTTTATTACTTGGAACTTAAACATAGGGTAACCATATCTGGAGGTTGGTTAAAACAACCCCACATCCGAATTTTTTGCATAAAGTATTGAAAAAAGTTCTTCAATTTTTCCGTCAAATATTCAATTTTACACACGAAATCAGACCACAGACCCCATTAAAACATTTTTGTTTTAAGTAAAATCCCGTTCTTAAGGTAATCTTCTTCTTCTGCTTTCGTTCTCAGAGAATAGACATCAAAATTTCATCACATATGTTATTAGAAAACGCTGTTGGCCCTAATCAGGCATGTACTACGCTCAGACATCAATAGAATACGCCACCAATCTCTTGAATGGATACCTACAGGCAAAAGAACCAGGAGTAGACCAGAAGAAACACTCAGAAGAACAATACTTAGAGAAAGTAAAACAAACAATATTCATACTATTCAAGAACTGCACAAATTAGCTTTGAATAGACAGAATTGGAGAGATCAGACCTCTGCTTTATATGCAGACATCAGCGCTAGAAATGACATTAACCTACAGACTAAGCTGAAAGTTTACAGAGCAGTGGTACTTCTAGTGCTGTTATACGATAGTGAAACATGGACTGTGTATAGACGTCACGTGAGGAAACTCAATCATTTTCACACAACTTGTTCAGAAAAGTTATGAACATCAGATGGCAAGACAAGATTCCAGATACCACTGTCATTGATAGAGCTGGTATCACCAGCATTGATACTATCCTGATGGAGACATAGATTCGTTGGGCAGATCATTTGGTACGTATGCCAGACCAGTCAGCCAAAGATACTTCTCTATGGTGAACTGGAGAAGGGTACACGACTCAAGGTGGCCAAAAGAAGCGCTACAAACTCGTTTAAGACCTCACTGAAAGCGTTTGAAATAGACCAAGATACATGGGAAGAACTTGCACAAAATAGATCTACATGGCGTTCCACAATCAAAAAGAGCGCATCATCTTGTGAAAAGAGAAGAAATGCAGCAGCTCAAAAGCAGAGAGCAGCTTGAAAGTCACGGATAGACCAACATCCGTGTACAGTGGTCATTCCATGCCCGAACATAGGGCTCATTAGCCATCTACGAACTCATAATCAAGGACGTAACTCTAATTGAATTTTCAAATGTGGATGTAACAAATGGTCATCATCACTTGTGATGGACGAACAACAACTTCAGTGATAAAGGGAAATGAATGAATGAATTATTATCGTTATCATAACTAATCACAGTTTATTTTTTTCTTGAATGTTTATCTCTTATAACTCATTTCTAAGGGGCTGTTTTGAACATGTTTCTGCATAGTAGAGAACCGTGCCAAAGCAAGAAACTGTGGAATTTGGAGGTCCATTCAGCAAATCTTCTTTGTGGAGACAATACTGTGGAATATTGTGGAAGGGATTGGGCACCACTGGATTGGCCCCCAATTGCTCAAACGCTTCTTTTTATCAATGTTTCCATCTCATTTCTCAGTTATTTCTCACGTTCGCTTTTTCACACTCTTCAGTTTCGGTTTTATTGCGTATGTGTTCGTGTTTGTCTTGTGAGTGTATGTTTACGTTTTAATCTATCTAATATCTCTCTACAAGTTAGCGTGAAGTGTTTATTTGTCAGTGTATATGTAAGATACAAACTGGGCTGTTAATTTATCAATTTAAACTACACTTAAAACCCAACTTGTAGATGGAATTTAATTAGACATCATTGTTTTCCCGAAGTCTAAACGGGTGAGAGGATGAAATCTCGTCAATTCTCACGTTGTGTTGTCATAGAGACGGAAAGATCCGAAGCGAAACTCACATGGAAGCCGCTTTTTGGGTCGAGTTCTGACGACAAAACACTTGCTCCGAATGAATATTTCAAGTGGTTTCACTAGTAGAGTAGTTTATGACTTCGATGGGGTAAATTTGAGTCAAGTATTGACAAGTGTATGTCGCCAAGAACGTAAAGAAATAGTTCCAGAAGCTACAGTAGAAAACCTCACTTCTCACTTTCAATACTAAATAGAGATAGCCTGCTTTCGCGTGAAGATGCTAAGGATGATGATAGGGCAGTGGTATACCCAATGATTAGGGTCACATGTTATACACACGTGTGTATCTGTGGGAAAACCCCGTTGTAGAAGAAATAGTTCTCACACTTTAATTTCTTGAGACATCGACGGTTTCAAAGTTCCAGAAGAGGCAAAGCTATAAAGATGGACAAAGATAAAAAGAGGGCTTTGTTGAAATAAGGAAAGCTGATCAGATAATAAGAATTCTTCTATTTCTTCAGCGTTAATTCTCAAACATCCACTGGATATCTCTTGTAGCAGGACCATGGTCCTATTAGATTTCCAGAAGGATGTAGTCCAGAGAATAGAAATGCGCTGTGTCGCCGTTTTATTTGCGCCTATGGTCCGACACATCCGTATTCGGTGGAAGATAATAAGAATGACGAGGACAGATATGCATGTAAATTAAATATTGTGAAGTGGCAGAACAAATTGCCTTCAGAATTGTCTTTTATCAAGCCTTTGATTTCATTTGCGATTATTGGCTACAAGTTAATGTAGATGTTAACTTGAGGGTTCGTAAGTATAAACTTTTCATGGTTAAATAAAACGTACCAAGAATCATCCATAGGTACCGCCTTTGAATAGAAGGTTAGCAGCAATGGACCTTCAACATACTTTGTCTTCTGTCTTGGTGGTGCACTCTGCAAAACTATTATGTTAAAATTATGACGTTTTCTTCCGGCTTGTATCTATGCATAACTACCAAAAATGGGAATAGATTAAAATGTTGGAAGCTTTGAAGAATTATAAGAATTAAAAGATAGTAAATACGACTTGAGATTGTAATCCAGAAAGTATCCAGCGCAGTACTTGTAATCCAGTAAGTATCCAGCGCAGTACTCTATTACCAGAAATGTTTATGACATTTATAGAGTAATAAACAGGACTCGAACCAGATCTGTTCAGCCAGTTGTAAGATCAACGCTCCAATGATTCGGCCATGCGCCACTTGCTACATTCTCAATATAATAAACATATCACCATCATTAAGTACCGCTTCCGCAATGAAGGTTGACTGCAATAGACCTCCAATATTCCCTGTTTCTTGACTTGGTGGTGCACTCTGTTAGAATTAACTTATCCATCTGGCGATATTACTCTCTCACTTGTGCCTCTGTTAACCTCTTGCTCGCCTCAAATAAGGTCTTCAACAAGGTCTCATGTCTTTTAATTGTGCAAGATATTTTATTAATAATTCTTTCTTCATACGAAGTGCTGCTATAAACTCTTTGTTGGTTTTCTTCTCTTTCCATGAATTTCTCACTTTTTTTTCTATATAAAAGTAAATGTAAAGTAACCCATACCATTTATTAATGACGTAGGGGTATTAGCGATCTCACATTTCAGAGGCTCTGCAAATGAGGGTGGTAGCCATCTCCTCTCCCTCGCAGTCTTTACTTCCCTGATTAATCCTGTACCAATTTAAGGCTGGGTCGACCCGGGAGCCGTTGCGATCTGAAAAACATTTCCGCCTCAACTGGGGAATGAACCCAGGACCACTCATATGCGAAGCCAGTGCGCTAACCACTGCGCTAACACGGCTCATATCTAAATCTCAAAGATACCAATTCTGTCTTCTAATTATTGTTTATTGTTCGTGATTCTGAACCATACATTACTATAGAATAGATGTATCATTTTATACATTTCATTTTGATTTGTTTACATGTCAATATTTTCGTCAAGTAATTGATAATTGATAGTCACAAATAATTTTAGATATTCTTAATCTTCGTTTAACTTCTGTTTTCCATCTGCCATCGTTTGTGATTATGTGTTCTAGATATTGATAATGTTGTACATGTTGTAGTATCTCTCCATGAATGTTTCAGTGATCGATCTCAACAATGAAACTACTTTTGTTGTGGCCATCGATTCCAACAAGAAACTATTTGTTTCAACGATTGATCTCAAATATGAAACTACTTGTGTTTTAGCTATTCATCAACTATCAACTACTTCTGGAGAAGAAACTACTTCTGTATGTGTCAGGTAAATAACGGTAATTTTCCACATAATTCCACAATTTGATGTTCTATGATTCATGACCTGACTCCAATATAGATATCTTAACAGAAAGTAAACAAGAGTGATCATTGTCGTGATTTTTGTTAGTGTCTACTTACAAAATTGGGGTCACATGCCAACCCCCCCTCCCCCCAATAAAACGAAGGCCGCCAAATAAAATTCACGGGGAAAAAAATTAGCCTATCAGGTCATGTTTACTATCAAGCGAGGTCTTATAGTACTGACGAAGGTCACGCATGATATCTGCTTAAATCTTTGTTGAAAAAATGTGTTGCTATGCTGAGGTCAATATTCTCCTCTTCATTAAATGAACACACATGTTCAATTATTTTAATTCCATCTTCGCATATCGGACAGTACCATATATTAATTGTGGGCAAAATATGCGCTGATGGACAAATTCGTCTCGTCAATCCACTTTTCTGGCTCCCCAGGCTGAATTAAAATGTCTATGTGCTCTTAACTCTGAAATCAGAAAACATAATTTACAAACTAACGGCAGTCAGAAATAGAAGTACTGCGATTCGTTTTTGAATATCAAATTACTAAATAAGAAAGTTTGTTGATGTCATGCACCGCAGGAAATGTTTTCTCCTACCATCGGGAACAAAAAATGTTACTTACATTTCCTATAGTTACTGTAGATCGTTCTCAGCAAATGCGTCAGTGAAGAGTGGTTGATGGTTCCATGTCCCCGTTGATTTGGAGCTCTTGTTTTTTTTTTAAATTTTCATGCTCACATGGCACTATTGTTTTTCGCAAAAGTTCTCTCTTTTTGTGGATCAGTTTCTCAAAAATGACGAATAAAGTTGATACTGAAGTACACAGAGTACGCCAACATTATGAAGAACTTTTTGGAAGCAAGACTAAACAGTCTATTTCTGGTCACGACTAACCAAATGAAGCTTACTTCTAACATCTAATTTCTATGATTCAACTACCAAATTCCATTCATTTGGATATTTCTTGCTCTCTTCGTCTATTTTTTTGTTCTTCTTTTTCTTCTTTTCCTGCATGCGTTTTTAAACTTCTACAATTAACAGTATGCAGTATAGAGAACTGAATTCGTTGTGCCATGTCTTACAACTTTGCTGTGATATCTGCTAATTTCGGCAAGACACATCCGACTTCAGCATGGCTTCTGAGTCCCTTTGATCCTGTATTGGATGGGTTAGTCAACTCCGCCCCTTAATTTCTTTAGTCATCTTTTACGACACGCATGGAAGGTAAGCAGTATTGTTTTTCTTTTCTCTCCTTTCGGGCCCATTCAACAAACACGGAGGGCGGTACACCTTGTTTCTTTGATCAAAGTTCGTAGAAAGCAAACTCTCAATAGTCATCATCGCAGCATCTTTAATGTCACCAACAAACTCTCTTTAAGGGATAAATGTTCCAGTGTCGGGTAACAGTCATAAACAAGAAATTGGGGGGGGGGGGGGGTGGCTGGGGTAACACAGGGCAAATGTCAAAATGAACAAAAATAGGTATAAGTGTTACCAAAATAATTCATAAAACAACATAACAACGAGACACTGTGACAGACGAAGTTTCTACTAATATGCCTTCATCAGGACAAACAAAATACCACAGTTAACACATCTTACATTGAGACAAACATGGTTGTGATAGGAAGGAAACATAAAGAGAGAAGGAAAATAGCAAATGGACGACGGAGGAAGCAAAGATAGGACAGCATGATAAAGATAAAGATGGTGTGAGAAGAAAATAGTAAGAAAGGAGGGAAAAGTGCACAGAACAAAAGTAATAATCGGTTAACTGCCGCCATCTCCCCAGTCGCACTTAAGCTCTATCCCAATACCTCCATCACAACCTCTGGTATTATTCGTCACACAAATGGGTATACACCTTATCTTACGTTTTCCCTCTGGGGGTCCGTGTCAAGACAACTTTATTTATTGCAATAGTTGGATTGTAATTAGATTACAAGTATTTACGTTGATTTTATTTTGCATTGATATCTACTACAACTTATTTTGCAATAACACTCACATGATTCCTTATGGAAGGTCATATTTTGTAGCTTTCTATTTACCATTCATTATCAACAGTTTGTTTCAAATACTTCTATTTCTGAGGGAATCACTGACGCCGTCTAGAAGAGGTCGCGAGAGGCAAGATCAAGTCACAGATGGACGAGGATGAGTACGGAGATTTTAGTGATAGCAATGAGTGCTGGGTGGAAATGTTTACATTGCTTGTATATAAACTTGGTGTAACTTTTACTTCAAATGTTATGTTACAACGATTAGGAAGTTATCATACAAGGTAAACGACAGGGACCTGACCGATAACCAGGAGACAGAGTGTCACTGACACAAGCACGAGTGTGTTGGTGTGTTTGTGTGTTGATGTGAGACTAGGGAATATACAAGAGTAGTGAAGGTGGGAAAAGAAGGAAAACACAAAATGGTGTTGATTATATATGAAGTGAAGCTTTCCGCCGTGTGTTGCCGTGACACTAAAAGGAAGTGAAGAAAATCAACTTCCAGGCATGTCGTAAGAAGCGACTAAAAGGTTTGAGTCATAACAATTTTAGTCTTATGCATTAGATTTTCAAATGGACTCGAGGGCCATGCTAATGTCATTGTGTCAAGCTGAAAGGTACAGATATTGATGCAAAGAGGAAAATCATAACACAACATATTCTATTCTCTGGATCACACTCTACTAATCTGTCAACATATCCCGTCCTGGACCACATTCTACTAATATATCAACATATCCCGTCCTGGACCACAGTCTTCTAATCAGAATAGTTTAAGGAAAAATAAAAGAAAGTAAAACTTTAAAGAAAACGTACACAAGCACACAACCACCCCCGCCCCCATGCATAAACTGTACACAGGAAATATGTGCTTCTTTCTCTTGTAATTCATATGAATCCAAAGAAACAATATACTCATAATAGTAATAGTAACAATAATAGTAATAGTAACAATAATAGAAATAGTAACAATAATAGTAATAGTAACAATAATAGTAATAGTAACAATAATAGTAATAGTAACAATAATTGTAATAGTAACAATAATAGTAATAGTAACAATAATAGTAATAGTAACAATAATAGTAAGAGCCATAACCCGTCGTAGGTGTGTCACATTAGAGTGCACCAATCCGGACTTTCCATAGCCAATTGGAGTTGTGTTGAATTTTAAACAATAAATATATATATTCTGCAAAGATACCACGAAATTAGGGTACTTTAATTTCTTATGACATGTTGTAGTTAAGTTCAGATGAGATTTGAACCTGGTCCTTTCGGGTGATAACGATTCTACTCTCAGTCCCTTAGATAAAGGGAGGTTGCCTGGTACTTATGTTGTGCTGAAAAACGAACATGAGTGAGTTTCGTATGAGTGAATTTCGTATGAGTGAATTTCATATGAGTGAGTTTCGTATAAGTGAGTTTTGTATGAGTGAGTTCGTATGAGTGAGTTTCGTATGAGTGAATTTCGTATGAGTGAATTTCATATGAGTGAGCTTCGTATGAGTGAGTTTCGTATGAGTGAATTTCGTATGAGTGAGTTTCGTATGAGTGAGTTCGTATGAAGTGAGAATCGCAGGAATACTGCCCTGGAAAGTCAGCACACATAGGCTTCCAAAGATACCTACCTTCATCAATATCGAAGAGTGTAGACTAATCCTGAAAGGTATATTCTGTGATTATGTCTATTCCATAGTTTTCATTGTTTTTCTATGTTCTTAACATCTACATTTCCAATCCGACTATTCCCTTCAAGGTCGGGTAAGCACAAACGGACTACATCTGGTTAATCTGCTGGAGTTTGAGAACGAATGCAGAAGATATTTAATAGTTGACTAGATTAAAACAAACACCATAGATTAAATCAGCAAGACGAGAGCAACATAAGAAGCAATTGTCCAGCGATATAAGGATGTTCCCATGACCCACGCGAGACAGTCGTCAGAATACTACAGACCTGTGCGTTCTTGATCCAGAAAGCTGATTTTCCTATATTTTAATTATTGCTGAATTTTCATTGGTCGGCTTTGGCTATTTTTGGCGGGCAACTCTAAGTATGTAAATAGTGACCAACGTTTAACAAGACAATAATAAAACACTAACAAAAGGAAGTCTTGTTTATTTTCTGCAGTTAGGTCTTCTATATTCAGATGGTCGTGAGCCATGCTTCGTCCTCAATATATCTAATCAATCATGGCTCGGGAAATTTCTCCACGAGTAAGCATGCTCTTTTCGTACTCGCCAACTCCAAGGCATGATACAATTTGTGTTTCATACCGTCTGTCCAGATGAATAAGGCCCTATCTTATGAATAGTCCTGCTGGCTCTACTGGGATCATCCTTATAAAATAGCACATTTGACTTCCCTGTGATTAAAAAAAACTCAAGTAGGTAGCATGAGGATAAATGAAAATAATTCTTCCAACTGACGGGAATTGAACCAGGTCCTTTCTAGCGACACCGAACCTCCTTGCAACTCAAGTAAACAGGTTTTTGTACTTGATTCTTGATTAGAAACTGGCCTCACAGCATGTGGGGCTTCCCATAAGTGCTCCGCCCTCTGTTCCAGCAGCCACTGACTCGATGGTGTTTCGAGTCTAATGCCTCCAAAACAGACGTCGACATCAGGGCACAACTCTGGCCCCTGTGACAGGTTTCTTTGTTGTTCCGCCCACCCACGTCGTGCCCGTAGTTAGTTCAAGCACAACGTCGGCCTGTCGGAACAACATGGTAACTGTTATCGAAGGTTAGGACTACGGGATTGTATAGATGACGTGCCATGAAGCTTCTATAAGAAGATAACCTCAATATAAAGGCATCTCATCTACTAAGGTTTTCTGTTGGTTTGTCAAGTGAGCCATTGGTGAGACCCACAGACGCAACCGCTTGCTTACTTTGTACTTGACTGACCACACCCCCCCATTCAATGTGATCTTGTCAAAATCATCTGGGATAGGATCATCCTGATAAAATGACGCATTTTACTTTCCTGTGATTGTCATTTGTCCTTTTGTGCATATCGTATATAACTGTACATTCATTATACAGAACATAAAACCAACATTCGCATGAGAAACAAAATAAACACTATTGCAGGTTAATAAGAACATATGATGGTAGTAGTGAAACGCCGCAATCCCGTGTGGTATGGTCACATGGCAATGCAGAAGAAGAAAAGGGGAAAAAGGAAGTACGGAATATTAATATCAAAGACTGAACATGATTAAAATTTTCTCTACACTTAAACAAGGAACTAAGAATATAGGCATGACGGAATTTTTGTTTCGATGCTTCCAGTGTCACCTCAACAACTCTGAATAGTTATGGGCTTGATGATGAAGTATACCTTGTGTCCAAAGCGTATGATAATGATGAAAGAGTTAAATTCGTCACTTTAAAAGAATGACTCCCAATTCAGCCTCCAGGTCCTATATTGTCGATCGATGTCACGGTCAAAGACAGTATATTACATAGAATTAGACGGTCATACAACTCATTCTACATTTAATTCTGAAACAGGGCGGCCGTATCATGAACGTCATCACTAAATACCATAGGGACCAAACCCGAAATAAAGGAATGACGAAAACGGATGTGCTGGACCTCGGACGTCCAGGTCACAAAGTGGCCAACAGGGGTGGAAATAATCACAGTTCTACTGTGGAACTTGCAGCACAACGTACTTCACGCTATCCCGGCGGAAATCACACGATAATTTCGTTGTGGTTACTTGAGAGCGAACGCTGAAGAAGAAGAAGAAGAAGAAGAAGACTAAAGACCATTCAACAGAATTAATTAGGACCCCATTCATAATGTCTTTTAATTTTTGTTTGGAATTCGGTTAGTCACTATTTGCATACTTAAAATCGCATGCCAAAAAATAGTCAAGGTAACTCCATGTATATTAATAGTTACCAACCGAAACTCAACAATAAATCAAAAATGTAGTGAATGGGGTTCTAATTAATTCTGTTGGAAGGTCTACTATACTGTCGGCGGTCTCGGCCGTAGATACTTCAGTAAATGGAATGAGGGGGAGTGAGGATGAGGTGGTTTTCCTAAAACAAAATTAAGTCATTTGCTAAAATTCGTGTTCAGTTTCTACGTTTTCAAGCTTTAAATTCATTTTCTGATGGTAACTATCCAGTGTGTACTACCGACCTGTTATCTAGAATTGTCACGTGACCAGATGAGGGGGGGGGGGGCCCTGTCTGGATTCTGGTTGGTCAATATTTATAGAATTGGAATCGCATGTCAGAAATAGCCAAGTAATTAAATAGTGGCCAACAGGGAGCCAAACAATAATCAAAAACAAAACGAAAAATTGAAAATTTATATACCGCTGACGGTCTTTGTTTTGATTTCCTAGGCGGGAAAGGGGTTGAACCCTTAAACCCGCTCCATTCGTATCTAGGGATTTATCTTAAGCCATCTATTGTAACGTGAATCTTAATGACATCGGGTAAATTAACGGAAACAAAAACAAATATAAAGAAATATGGAAAAAATATGGAAATTAGATAACTATACGAATAAATAGAAAAAGAAGGAAGAAAATTAGTATCAAATAATAGAATCTTCAGTGCGCATAAATCCAACAACGGGTGGTTGATTGCGCATATGTAGTCTCATGGCACGCGTTAGGATCCACTGACGTTGAATGTGAGATAAGGAGGAATGATAAGAGAAAGATAGACACTGTACAGAATCAATCCTGGCGTCTGCTGTTCAGAATGTGTTGGTATTCCTTAAGAAAGAATCTGCAGTCAGACCAAGTGTTCTGAGAGGTATCCAGACGGTGTTTCTATGAACAAGATGGCGAAAATAAAGCCAGGCGTCTTGTGATTTATATTTAAACCAGAGTACGCCCATCAGAATGCAAGGTGCATGGTGCAAACCGCGCCCGAAAGGGGAGCAGGAGTAATATTATTACATGCCATGCACGTCGTACTAGACGGCTAAGTAGGTTTTTTTGGGAGTAGAGTTGGTTTTCCCATCCCTTATATAGTAAAATGACACAGAAACCATGCTTGCTGAAGTCTAATGTGTCAGGCCAAAAGGCACAGATATCGCATCCACGCTGCAACCATGACAGTTAATTTCGCTCTCAGGATTACCTCCTGTTATAATCTGCAGGAGTTTGAGAACGAAATTAGAAGAATAAAAAGATATCCGCATTAAAAAATAGATATACTGTTTAAAAAAAATAGATGTAATTCGTATTACTGTAATCACGATTCTGTTGTAGGTGCTTAATCTTATTCAGCTGAATGAGGGCGCCATCTGTAGTGTATCAACAACAATTTTTTGGACATTTTCTGCAACTCGCCAAGTTAATTTTATCCAGTTACTGGTTTAAATGGTCGGGAAAAAAAATTCAAGTAACAACTGTACCCACTGAAGAATAAATTGTATCCACTCAAGAATAAATTGTACCCACTCAAAAATAAATTGTACCAACTCAAGAATAAAATGTACCCACTCAATAATAAATTGTACCAACTCAAGAATAAATTGTACCCCATTTGAAAACACTTCCTGTCAGGTCATTCTCATCACTTCTGCCTATATATAGTAGTAATGAGAACAAATTAAATCAGCACTTGAACATCTGAAATAAAAAGCTAAAAAAAAACAAGAAATGGACAGCTGAAATAAACAGGTTTAAAACCGCTGAAATCAACAGCTGAAGTAAATTGCTGAAAAAAAATAGATGAAATAAACAGCTTCGACAGTGTCTTGCCTGGGCCCGAAAAGGAAGCAATGTCCCATCCCTTTAGGTATCCAATAAGGTACAGACAACAACACTAAAATAAACAATTACTTACTTCCATGAAAGCAGAAACCAACATACTTAGGAAATACACTGGACTGTAGAATGACATAGGGGAAAAAACGACAGAAAAGCAGAGAGCCAGAAAAATAACGGACATAGATAAAAAAAACTTAGCAGGCACAAACTAGGAAACAAGTAGCAAAACCTTGAAAAGGATATATACAGTTAGGCTGATGCTAGGGTATGGTATCGCAGCCTGAGCCACAACGTCTCAATCAAAAAACCAAAAAAAAACCAACGACCCAGAATCAAGTTACACGAATTATCACAACATCTACAAAATCTACACCCATAATTATCTTGCAAACGATAACTGGTCATCATTCAGTGAAAGATAGACGAGGCATGAAAGTAGTTCAACAAGTAGAAAAACACAAGAGGCTTCAGAACCAGAGACTACTGAAAAATATGAAACGCCTCTGTCATCATACACCAGCATACAACAAAAAAATTAATGGTTTAAAACAGTTTAAGGTGCAGGTTAGTTAGTTAGTCGTCGGATCATCATCACTGCAAACTGGACACATCCATAGTTGCTCCGATCTCTCATTGAGTGTATCCGCCATCACACTTCTGCTGACAGTACCGGTCCTATGCTGGTTGACCATCATTCTTCTGCGCCCTCCAAAATGTTGACCTCTAGCAACACCGCATTTCAATCCCTGATCTTTAATCCTAGCCATTGAAAAGGAATCATCATCCACATTAGTCTCACTCTCGCGTGTTATATCTCTTAAGGAGTTTAAAACGTCAGCGCGATCCATTGCCCCATCGCCCTGTGCCACAATCGCACACGATGCCAGTTGATCCGCTCTTTCATTGCCTCGAACGCCCACATGTCCCGGCACGAAAATAAATGTAACCGCTTTCAATCTCGCATTTCTCAAGGTCTCAATCCACTGCTCGCGAACGAGACCCACTTGTACCTTCTTAATCATACTCATAGTCACTAAAGATGCAGATCTGCGTTACCTTCTGTGTGCGTAGCCACTCAAATGCCTTGGTCACCGCCAAGTCTCCATACTCATACTACTCGTAGTAACCGCAAAGGCACCACTTTCCTCCTTGATCGTTTTACCTGCGCACTGAGCTGTAAAGGCCCAAGCACTGCGAACATGCCTAATTACAGATCCATCAGTGTATATAATCACATCCCACTCTTTGGTATTCTTACTGATTAAAGCCTGCACTTCTTTCTCCACAGCAGTGGGACACCATTCTCTGCATTCCCTGCTAAGTGATATTACTACTCTCAAACAAGTTTCGAAATCTGTGGGTAGACCTATCCATTCCGCACCTGCTGCCACATCCTGTAATATGCACACGCTTTGTATTACATCCTCAGCACGTCCCATCCACGACCTTCCTCTCTTGAGTCTGCTGCCTTTAACTTTCTGTATTTCGGATTGCAACGGGTGTTCCTTATCTGCATGTATTTGAAGGTACGCCCGTGCACGGCAATACTGTAATCAGGAAAACGCTCATAGACACGTGTAAGAACTTGAGCATGGAAAACCATATGCTAATCACAGTTGAAGAAATCAGGAAGGCACTGAAAAGTACACAAAAAAAAAGCACCAGGGCCAGATGGCATTAGATACGATGACATTAGTCGAAGAACGGATGAGGAGTTGGGAGAGTTGGCGGACATGTTCAATAATAGCCTTCTAAAGGGCACATTGAAAGAAGACTGGTTGCACAGCTTTTTAGTTCCACTACCCAAACCTGGGAAGGACCACACCAGGATACATGGCTACAGAATAATAACTATGCAGAATACGATTGGCAAGCTTTTGGAAAAAATTGTGGCCCGGAAGGTATCGTGTTATCTTGAAAGAAATAAGTGTTTACCAACATTGTTAGGAGGATATCGTCCAGGAAAGAAGACATGGCAGAATGCAGCCATATTTGCGCAGGATGTTTTTGAGGGGTTCGATTCGCGCATGGAGACATGTGCGGTCGCAATAGACCTTGAGGATGCGTACAATAGGGTGTCCTTGGATATCTTGATGCACCAGCTGTTAATTCTTGCAGTTAATGCTTTTGTCGTGCGTTGGGTTGGCGCCGCCATGATGCACAGGGTTGTAGTTCTTAAGTGTGGTAACTGGATATCTACACCAACAGTTATTAGCCCTGGCCTGCCACAGGGATCGCCTCTATCTCCTATACTTTTCAATGTATACACAGTACATATCGCTGGCAATCAAATCACAGGTGTTGGCAGAACGATGTCATATGCCGATGATATCCTGGTGTATAGACAGGGCAGAAATCGAGAAGAGTGCGTCGTGGAACTACAGAAGGAGCTGGACAGACTGACAAATTGGTGTCGAGATACGGGAGCAGTGGTTAATCCGTCTAAGGCATTCGTGACGTGGTTTTCCTTGAACAATCACATGGTAAAGACACCCATGCCACAAGTTTCGTTGTCCGGGAAAAGTTTAGAAAGAACTAGCACAATGAGATATTTGGGTGTGTTTTTTGACAGAAGCCTGAGTTTCAGGGAACATGTTGACCACATTATCATAAGCGCAGGCAAAGGCTTAGCAGCAATGAAGATTATGGCTGCTGCGCAGTGTGAGCAAAGATTGTTATTTCTTTTGTACCAGGGTTTGGTTGTGGCGGAATATGCACTGGCAATTCTGACTCTTAGCCAAACTCAGATCGAAAGACTGGATAGAGTCCAGAATGCAGCAATGCGTATCATTCTGGGATGCACAAGAGACACATCGACAAGAGCTATGCGATACCTACTTGACTGCCCAACAGCTGAGCATAGATTACAGTAAGGTGCAGGTTGGAGAGGAGTAACCTAAACAAATGCAAAGAAATGTATACAGAAGGCTATAATTCTAGGATAAGCAAAACCAATGCGTATACAACCAGTCAGTACCATCCCCCATGGACATGCAGGCTTCGAGAACTAAAAGAAGGAATAGAAGGTGTAGAAAAGAAAGGAACTCGGAAATCGTGGAGAGAAAACATATTACATAACATTACATCGCAGATAGTTACCCAGTGGATGCCTGGACTAATGCCTAAACAGATGGTTCGGCCACAAATGCAACCAAGAATCGAGGAGAAGGGATGAGCCTCAGACTAACAGAATGGCGAAGAAGTTACACTAGCGATGGCTACAGGCAAATTCTCAACCAATTAAGGCAGAAATGGAAGCTCTCAAGAAAGTAGCAGAAATGGCATTTGAACATAAAATCACATACACAGAAATATTTTACTACCAACAGAAGCCCTATATGTCAAAACAGAATTGAGACCACACAGGAACACCGAACTGAATGAACTAAGAGAAGTTCTATGAATAGTTATAGTACTATAGTCCGTTCAGAATCGTTTGCCGAGATGTTATGATTTATAATTCAAAAAGTTCTTGATGATTTCACATGAATTTTGGCATACGTTGTTAAAATGTCCATGTCGCGAAAACATATGTGTTACTTGATGTCTAGCTGTAACGGTTATTTGAAAGCGGCGAATTCTTTTGATGTTTGCCCATGTAAATATTATTTCGACCATAAACAAAATATTTTACAGTAATCTAGTGCAATGATGACCCATAGGCGTGTCCACAAAATTTTACATGGTGGCAGGTGTAAAAAAAATTTAAAATATATCTTTTGTTCGTAGAGTCAATTTGATATTGTTCCATGCTCTTGGTGTGAGTTTCACAAATGTTGTCGCTGCCTTTGAAATAAGTACATATATTTCTTCATGTAAGGAAATTTTGTCTGTAATAGTTGATCCAAGATATCTGAACTTCTGTATTGAATCAAGCGGGCTAATTTTTATAAGTAATGGTTGATGGTTTGCTTATAACATTTTTTTGAATTGCTTGGGTGGTATTGAGCAATGAAATGTTTTACAAATCAACTTGTAAATTTTGCAAATCAAACTTTTTTTAGTGTAGACTTAATCAGAGTAATGATCATTCATAATCAGACGAGTCAAATAGGTCGATTACTGTTTTCGGCTGAACAAACAACAAACCTTCCTTTTTCCAATATTCCTCTTCTTGGCGTAACACATGATCCTCACATTTCACCCAGTAGTCTTTATGTATATTTGATAGAGCCTGATTTGTAAGAGTCTCAATATCACATAATTTGAAAGTTGTATTTGTAGATGCTACGTGTCCTTTAACTTTTGCCCAAATTAGCTCTATAGGATTTAAGTGTGCATGATATGGAGGTAGTCTCAAACATCTATGACCATGTTCTTCAATTAACTTGTCTATTTTAAATATCTTTGTTCGTTGTGTCTGTTTTACAAGGTTAAGCAATTCGGGTTTCAAGTACCTGTCGGTAAATGGTATGTGTTCTTTTATGAGCCACGTTTTGATTGCATCTTTTGTACTTGATGATGTTGGGATTCTATCTTCTACGTTCACTACGTTATGGTATGAAGCATTGTCCATTATCAGACAAGAAGGTCTATCTAATATTGGAAGAATACTTTTTTCGATCCAGTCTTCGAATATGTGCCCATTCATTTCGGAGTGGTAGTCTCTATTGTCAATGGATTTTGAAATGAAAATTAGATGAGCATTCTGCAACAACCCATTATGTCTGCTACCTGCATGTGCAACTATCAAACGTTGCCCTTTACTACTTGGTACTGATCTTTTAATACTTCCATCTGCTAACTGCCATTCCTTTTCATTTGTATGATGAGCGTTGATCCAAGTTTCATCTAAATACACAATATCATAACCATTCTCGCGCATTCCCTTCACGTAAATACTTGCTTCTAAGAGCTACCAGATGTGGCTTTTCACAAATAATGTTTTTTCCACCAGCATACTTTCTAAAGGTGAAGCCTGCATTTCTTACAGTTTTCCATAATAAAGTTTTTGATATTTCAATGTCGTTATTAGTTTTCAGCCAAATCTTCAACTTTCTAAGTGTCACTTCTTCGTTTTTATCAAACATTCTACATATTTCTCTTTTTACTAGGTCCTTATCGAAACTGTCTATCTTTTCTTTCCTTCGTTGCTTTCGTGAATTTGTTGGCAATAAATATCCGCTTGCTTCCACTATTCGATCAAATCAACGTTTACACAAACCTAAAATATGCATTGTTCTCTTCTCAGGATTTGATAAAGAACAATAAAGATGTCCCTTTTTACGCTCTCTGCAGAAGTATTGATAAATCTTTATAGCAATGTTATGCTCAGTAAAATATTTCGCTTTCAGATTCATTCTCACATAGACTTGCAGAAGGTAATATGCTTAGTGCCGCCTACATTCTGTAAATATTGAGACGTGCCTCTGACTTGTGACTTGAAATCGAGTCAATATCCGTTTTTGATTTCACATAATTCTAAGTTCAGGAAAAATAATATTTGGTGCTAAACGGGAATTTCCATATGTAACATTGCTTTATACAAATGTACAGTGGAAACAACTACTTTTAGAACGGTGCACATTCTACCGTGAGGGTCATGCCTTTATATTTAATAATCAGATGTGAGATGTAAGCATCTACATAATCCAGCGGTTGTTTATAATTTAGATTAACTTTTTTTTAATATAGGTTAAATAAGGTATCTTTGATACTGGATCACATTTCTTTGATAAAAAAATATTTCTATAGCGACATTATTATTCTAAACCTAACTTCAAATGATCAATCCAAATGAACAATACGTTTTTGATAAAAATAATTTAACATCTCGGCAAACGATTCTGAACGGACTATAACAGATGCATTTTCTGCCATAACTGTTTTGAAATCACACACAGGAACACCGAACTGAATGAACCGATGGGAGTTCTAGTTCAGCTGCATAATAATTTCCAGAGAGTAGTGGTCCAGTGGATATCTTAACAATGCAATATCTAAGAGATGAAGTTGCAGACAGATTGGTAAAAAAAAAAGGAGGAAGTATACCCCAAGAAGATTATCTGGTCAGTTCCGAGGAAATGAAGATCATCATAAAACGCTACAGCAATAAAATGTGGAAAAAAGGTACCCCCAAATATAATGCAGAAGACGCGTATACCAACTATCCAGAAAAGACCAGGTTATTTTACTGTCCATCAGAACTGTCCACAATAAAATGAGACATCAAATTTACACCACATTTAAAGAAACGGTAAAATTAGTCTTTACCATTGCAACCTGTCGAATATGACAGTGGAACACATCATGCAAAGCTAATACTAGGTATGCATACCTGAGGAGAAACATGGACAACCCCAAATCAACGTCGAAAGAAGCTTATGACATAGCATAAACTCTGAAACACAGCAGAATATATCAAAGAATCCAGAGTCTCATCCTGACTGAGTGATGATGCAGAAGAGGAAGAAGAGATTGTCGATTGTCTTGGTTAACGAAACGCCTAAAGTTCCAGTTCAAGACTTCTGGTACCCCGCAGAAAACCCATGCAATAATCATAGCTCAGATGACAGATGAAGGTCAGAGGTCAGAGATGAGCGCTTAAAATACGTTAGCATGAGGTAAGAGGAGGAGAAATGGCTGCAACAAATTATGAATGGAAGAAATGTTAAAATGCTCATGTCACAAAATAGATTTGAGGAGGCCATGTTTATGCTCAGAAATATTAATCCTATCTCTCATCCGTGACATTGGCTGATCTGAGTGCAGATTTCAGAATTAATATCCTGAAACTGAGAACTTGAAAGGGATTTAGCTTCCATGTCTGTTTTAATGCACGTCTTCCGTTTCCTTTCCAAACTGTCAGCTGTAAATTGACATTTAATAACATTGAGTTTGTTATCTACATTTGTATTTCTATTTCTCCTCATGAAGCCGTGAAGACAGTATGCGTTTATGATTGTTTGAAGCAAACAATATTTAATATAACATTTGTTTTTTTTCTTGTTTACAATTACTCTTTTTTCTTCGTCTTCTTCAGCGTTCATTCTCAAAATCCCGCTGGATCTCTCTTGTAGCAAGGCAATGATCCTACTTGATTTCCAACAGGATGTAGTCCAGAGAAAAGAAATGCGTTGTGTCGCCGTTATATTTGCACAAATGGCCCGACCCATCCGTATTCAGCTGGAATAATTCTTTTTAATTTATTTAATTAAACTCCATTCAATCATTCATTCATTCATTCATTCATTCATTCATTAAACGCCGTCTCCGCAACTAAAGCTGACTGCTCCACCCAAGATTGTGAAAAGCTTCAACTATCTTGGATCTATATCTCCACTTTATGATGATTGATAAGTGATAGTCTGAACCGACGGCCGTACACTCTTAGCATCCAAATAGCATTTCCGTCTCTTTTAGAAGCTGGTGAAGAGTGTATATGCTGATAATTTCCGTGACGCGTTGATTGTATATTTTCCTAGTCCTACTCGTCAATCGTCTACTTCTATTATCGCCTCGAATAGTTCCACACTTTCTAAGTCTGTTAGTAACAGTCTCATTCATCAGAGTGTACTCGTACACGAGTCACATTTACCTCGGTGTCCTTGTCCAACAATCACATTAACAACGGTGTTCATGTCCAACGGTCGCATTCGTTATGGCGTACTCGTACAACAATCACATTCACCATAGTGTTCTCGTCAAACAGCCACATTTACCATTGTGTACTCGTTCAGCAGTCACATTCATCATGGTGTCCTCATCCATCAGTCATATTTACCATGGTGTCCTTGTGCAACGGTCGTATTCTTCATGTTTTCATTGAGAAACAGTCGTATTCGTCATGTTTTCATTGAGAAACAGTCGTATTCGTCATGTTTTCATTGAGAAACGGTCGTATTCCTCATGTTTTCATTGAGAAACAGTCGTATTCCTCATGTTTTCATTGAGAAACAGTCGTATTCCTCATGTTTTCATTGAGAAACAGTCGTATTCCTCATGTTTTCATTGAGAAACGGTCGTATTCCTCATGTTTTCATAGAGCAACAGTCGTATTCGTCATGTTTTCCTTGAGAAACAGCTGCATTCGTCATGTTTTCCTTGAGAAACAGCCGCATTCGTCATGTTTTCATTTAGAAACAGCCGCATTCGTCATGTTTTCATTTAGAAACAGCCACATTCAACATGATGTCCTGGTCTAACCGACGTATATATACGGAATTTATAATGTTTCCTTTTTTTCCATTGTCATTTGTCCTGACATGTGAATGTGACCTGAGGGTGTCAATTCCCTACATTACCATCAACTCCAGTGCGACCAGGAAAAAATATCTATGTATGTCTCCGAGTACGCGAAACGCCATTATTTTCCATCCACTCATGAAGTAGATAACTACTCCTAATTTTGTGAATGATGGAGTCCAACACAATAAGGACCCGATTGTCTTTGATTCTAACATCCATTTTATGGCCCTCGTAACTACCTCGGTCAATTTTCTTATATTAAAGGTTGTTGTAGAATATGCTCCATATTTTTCCGTCAAAGACGTGTGACCCCACGGATATCCTCCTTATGTGTCATATACGAGATGCATGGTAGACTGCAGTGACACTATTTTGATCTTCACATTCAGTCCCCAACATGCGTGGGTGAGGTAGATTTGGAGTATCATTAGTGCATCCCATGAGCGTATCAGCTTTGCAGTGATAGTACGTCTGGCATGTCCCTGAACCTAGAATGGACTCTGCCACAAATAGGAAAAAGAGTGTAATGTCCGCTCGTTTGAATCTGGTCGCCATATGTAGGGATTATTTGATAGAAGTCAAAAGTAGTAAATCGAGACAAGACATGCATTTAATCTGTGATTGTGGCACCACAATGTAATGTAGCGTGCAGGTTTGTCTAGTAGACCACTCTAAGTCTTGCAAATCTTCTATATGCGGTGGTTTGCTTGATAGAAAGTTATGTGGATAAAATTCCACTCCCTCAGTCCACATTTTCGATGCTCTTCCTCCTCTACTTTCAGTTTTCATGTTGTATACCCATGCAGCAGGGAGTGTTGGAGCTATCCTCATGAAAAAAGTAAATAATTTAATTTTTCGTTCTGTTAATCTGTTTGAAATACATTTCATAATTTTTCCATTCAGTCTGTGGTATTCTCTTGTAAGCATCAACTGGGATTGATGTGAAGAAGTCAGGCGGAGATTAGCCAGTGAATCAAGTAAACTGATAACAAATAAACATGTGACTGGACTGCAACAAAATAACAAAATTAGCTTTCATTAGAACCGCATATTCTCAGTTGCAATAAATGAATCAATGCATCTTGTACAATAACCAATAAAGTGAGAAATAAAATTGCAGCATTCGAAACAAAATGTTACAGAAGAATTCTCAGATTACAATGGACCAAAAAATCACCAATGGGGTCATTCTGGATTAATAGAAAAGAAAAGAAAAACAGTTATCTCTAGAAAAGTACACTATTTAAACCATTTCAACAACACAGCAGCATAGAAAGGAAATAGTGGAGGGGATGATGTCACAACAAGGAAAAAAGAGACAGGCAAAAAAGAAGATGATGAACACAAGATACCAAAGACCCCTGAACATAACACTCACAGAAGCAAGAATATTGGCTCAAGATCAACAGGAGTTTCTGAAGACTGATGACTTCTACATCTTCTCTATTATATGATACCTGATGATGATGATTCTGACATGTTAAGGTCATAGACCCCTATATGTTTATTCCCTTTTTTAAGACACCTTTTTTTCTCATTCACATTTTCAATAACAAAACTACGTGGTCCAGTGCATACAATCTCAAAACGACAAGCTCCCCAGGTTGAAGTCTTGAGAGTGGAGGAATGGATGATTATATAGTGATTATATCGTTAAAATGGAAAAATTTGATGACAAGGTCAGGATGAGATTTTATTATTGAAAAAAAGACATGAGTAGATCAGAATAAGATAGTAATTCTACTCTCATAAGATACATTTGAAATCTTGAAAGGTTGAAATGCACACACTACACTTACACATTCCATTCATGAATACTAAAATCAGCCGTTTCGAGACTCTAAAATCAGTATATAGTTCAAGTTTTAGTAATACATGTACACAAGACTAAACACAAGTAAATACCAGTTAACAAAGAAATAATGAATAGTAATGTAGCTTTATTAATTTCTCGTGTACAATTCCATATCAAATGATCATGAATAAAACAATAGACATATTGAGCATAAAGCGTTGTGATTGGCTAAATAAATCGTTCACTTCTTGTTCAAGTATAAGGAAGCTTGTGATTGGCTAAATGAATCGTTCACTTCTTACTCAGCTATAAGGAAGCTTGTGATTGGCTAAATGAATCGTTCACTTCTTGTTCAAGTATAAGGAAGCTAATTAACATATTCAATTTCTATATACATATTGTGAGTAAACGCTTTGTTTATTGAATTGGCGTTATACGAGACCGCGTTAACCGGGTTATTAATGAACTAGATGTGTTGCCACACACAAACAGTTACTACAACAATGTAATCACATCCGGGGATGAATTTCGTGAGTCACGAAGTACGATTGTTATAGTAGTAGTTTTGTTGTGTTGCAGGTAACATGTAAATGTTTTGATTCAGTGATGGATAATTGTTTCAATTAATACAGTTATATATGGAGCAGATTATCAAGAGAAATATAATGTTACATCATACATGCAGTTGTTAATTATAATATTTACAGCGAAGAGTTTATATTATACATAAATTTTACATTTTTTCGTTGATCGTTTAATTTGTTGTAAAAAGGAGATATGCAGGTAATTAGATTTGGACGATGGTTAAGGCCGTAGATATAAGGGAAGATGTTTTGGCGTTCGACGCCCCACCCCCCCCTTCCCAAGCTCATTTTAGGATCATAGAGATTTTACTGCAATTTCACATTATCGATTCCAGTTAGGGTGTTGCAGGGACGTGGTATTGTGCTGTGTAATAGAGGCTTCATATCCTTGCTGCAGCCATGCCAATACTGGTGAGTTTTTTCAATTTATTACCCGACAGAAAAGAACACTGTCCTCACTGGCAGTTGAGCCATGGCTCACATGGATAAGAGACCAATGAGCCACACTACAAATGAAATAGGCATCTTAAAAACACACCCAGAAAAAATCTTTCATCTATATAAATTAACTTCAGTTATAATGCGTTCAATAAAAGATATATTTAGTCTGAGACGTGCAGAAATTGTAAATATGAGATCAGAAGAAACTGTAATTCTGAGACCAGCAGAAATAAAGGAGTATACATTCTAGAACAGTAAACATGCAGGTTCAAGGTATGTTCATTTAATTAACATCAAGCCCACATATGGGGGGGGGGCACAAGTTATGCACACCCACTATCCCTTAGAAAATTATAGCATCACATTCAATACTAGGGTACAGGTAATTTATTTTTTTTAATACCCCTACACTTTTATGGTTTTTCCCTGAACAAGATCACCAATATCACAGAGGAAAGAATCGTCCATGCTAAAGAGAAAATGATATTTTTTTTTAAAAGCTAATCCCACGCCTTAACCTAGGACATATCTACGGCCTTGCATACCATAGAAATCAATAAGAGATTAGAAACTGCGCACAATATATTTAACATTGTTGCTTACAATAGGCATCGATATTTTCGTCTTCTCCATCATTCACTCTCGAACTCTAGCTGGATCACTTTTGTAGCAGAACAGTGACCATGTTAGATGTCCAGCAAGATGTAGTCCAGAATGGAAATTCATTTTGCCGTCGTTTTATTTGCTCAAATGGCTCGACACATCTGTCTTCGGCGGAAGAAATCAATATGATATTAGAAACTGCACAAGTAATATATTTGATATTGAGTATTATAGCATATACCGCTGTAACAGACATTCGTTACAGAAGTAGAATCATTGTCGTCTTGAAACATCACCTTATGAAAACAATGAATAATGACACATATTTTGACATATAATATGTTAGTAAATTGATATTTCACATAGTGAATAATACTGATCAATGAAGGCAACTCACAGTAAAACGTAAAATCAACAAAAGTATTAAATGCGTTTAAAAGACACAGTGAAAACTCGGATTGCGATTAACATGATATGCGAGTGTTTCGCAAAACGAGCAAATTTAAAATGTCATCTTGATAAACGAACGTCTTGCTATTCGAGCATTTTTTCCTGCCGAACGTTAGATAATAAAAACTGAGCCACTGGTACTTTTATTTATATTTTGTTGTTAGATTGTTGTATGACTCATATTGTCAACGTCCATACTAGAGTATACAGTTAATCTTGTTTAATTTTCAGACCACTTGTGAGTGATGTATTAAACATTTCTTTTTTGTTTTGTGTCCAAGTGTAGTGACTGTTCTTAAGCAATAATTGTAACAATGTCCACATGAAGAAAAAAAGTTAAAGTGATAGATAATAAGAAGATGATTACGAAGAAAGTTAAAAAGGAAATAATTGAGAAGCATGAATGAGGTGAGGTATTCGATTGTACGACATAACAATATTTGTGTCACATTTCCCAGAAGTCCTCGAAAGGAGGCAAAACAAGTATCACTGGATAGGTTCTTGTTAATTTCGCACGAAAGGAAAAAAAAAAGGATTCCAAACAGCCAAAAGATAAATAGTGATTCCGCTTGAGACAGTGAGAGTAGTTCTGCACAATGACTCACTTCCTCCTCTGTATCGCCGCTATTAAACCGTCTACTACTAAATTAATTTAATAAATATAATTTACTGAACATTGAATTTTAATATATACAACACACCTATATATATATATATATAACTGTTATGTATTTTTTAATTTAATTATTGTATATGAAACCCTTTAATTGTATGTTTGGGTTGTGGAACTAATCATATGAGTTTCCTTTATTTCTTCTGAAGAATTGCGCTTTGATATACGAATGCTTTGGATTACGAGCAAGTTTTAGGAACGAATAGTGCTTGTAATTCGGGGTTTTACTGTACATATTTTTAAAAACAAAGCATTGTTTATTTATTACAGTATGTTTGCAATCTTAAACACATAACTTCCTTAATCTTAAAGATTGGGCGAAATAGTAACGTTTATAGTGACTCAGTGAAAAAAAAGAGGAAAACATGAAAAGGTCAAGGTAAACCTAACAGACTGCAATGCATGCACAGGTTGACCCACTAGCAATATGGTTACTGAGGTCCACAGTTTAGTGAAATTAAAAGCTGAGCGTACTACTGCCTAAGTGGAATTTATAGGATCACTAGCGCAAATAAAACTAAACACAGCGTATCACAGTTCTATGGCTTACATTGCGACATTTGCAGGAATATAGAAGACGTAACTGCTAAACATAAACAAGCCTTCATTTTGTAAGTTTTTTTGGTCATTGTCACGTTTTCCATTGGATATTATTTATATGAGAACGAACTCTTGTTGGTCAGCGGTAAGAGCATGCAACAGGAAAATGGAAACAGCACGATACAGAGGAAGACCAAGAAGAAAGTGGATTGAAGGAGTTATCAACGCTCTGACATGGCACAGTATTACTGTATACCAACAAGCGATCAAACATGCAATAGACATAAAGCAGTTCGTCATTTAATCCTGCGACACCTCACAGCACGAGATGAAAAGATAATAGATAGAACCTCCACCTTCAACCCAACTACCCCCCCCCCCCCAAATTTTATCTCATGAAAACGTCACGAAAATGCGAAAATGACCATTCTGTAAAGTAAGCGTCCCCCACTTTTCCGTACCGATGACGTATTTACGGTCCTGATGAAGGCTACAGATACAGAAATATCCATATAGGCGTAGAACAACACAGCGTATGCATTATTTCTATCCCTGAGAAATTTTACAATAATGAGCCCATGACCGGCGATCTGTCACGGCTGAGTCTATTTAAATATATGCATAACGCATTTAACACGGGTATGGTGGTTTGCAAAGAACGTCATCTTTGAATCAGGTTTTTTTTCTGTTAATAAATTTCTACAATCTACTCATTTGAAGTATATTATTTATGTTATTTATTTTGTTTCTCTTGTATTTATTTTTATAAATATTGTATTTGTTTAAACGTCGATTTAGTCTGTCGTGTATACACTTATAATTAAATGTTGTATATACATTTGTGTGTGTCTTTGAGTCTGATAAGACAAATATCATTGCATAAATCATGACCTTTTACAGTATAAGATCTATTGGCGAATGGGAAGCACAGTCTTTGAAAATGACTTATTTTAATACTGCCTTGTATTCCATCATCTTCTTTTTTGCCTGTCCCTTTTTTCCTTGTTGTGACATCATCCCCTCCACTATTTCTTTTCTATGCTGTTGTGTTGTTGAAATGGTTTAAATAGTGTACTTTTCTAGAGATAACTGTTTAACAAGTTTTCTTTTCTTTTCTATTAATCTAGAATGACCCCAGAATGACATGAAGTATAATCATAGTGACCAATGGAAATCTCGGGAATATTCAAATAAATCATTAGGAAGGCTTGGTTTCCCATTTGCCAATATGTCTTATACTCTAAATGGATATGCATAAATGGATATTAGCCGACGTGCTATAATAAATATACATTACATGTAAAATATACGTTTATACACATAAAAACTAAAGTCAGAGTTATTATTTACAGTGATAACCTATTGGTTTCAAGATTTCTGTTTTGGGCAGTTCTAGCACATGCCTGCTTAGTGTTTCAACTGTTCCAGGACATGTTGTTCCGACAAGCCGATGTTGTGCTTGAACTAGTTAGGGGCATGGCGTGGATGAGCAGAACAACAAAGAAACCTATCGCAAGGGCCAGAGTTGTGCCCTGATGTCGACGTCTGTTTCGGCAGCATTAGAATCGAAACACCATCGAGTCGAATGGCTGCTGGAACAGAGGGCGGAGCACTCATGGAAATGCCCCACGTGCTGTGAGGCCAGTTTCTAATCAAGAATCAAGAACTGTTCCAGGACAGATTTTGCGAACACAGATGGACATCAATCCCCCGATGATGCCATCAGCATCCATCTCAATCTGCTACACGTTTTAAATATTAAAAATAGTATGAATGGGTACAGAAATTTTAGCTAGTTAGTCAGTCGTTCAGCTCTGTGCTGGAGTGGTACATCGATTTAGCTAGTTAGTCACTCAGTCGTTCAGCTCTGTGTTGGAGTGGTACAGCGATTTAGCTAGTTAGTCAGTCGCTCAGCTCTTGCTGGAGTGGTACATCGATTTAGCTAGTAAGTCAGTTAGTCGTTCAGCTCTGTGTTGGAGCGGCATAGTGATGTTAGATAGTTAGTCGTTCAGCTCTGTGTTGGAGCGGCATAGTGATTTTAGATAGTTAGTCAGTTAGTCGTTCAGCTCTGTGATGGAGCGGTATAATGACTTTAGATAGTCAGTTAGTCGCACAGCTCTCTGTCTGGTGTAGTATAACGCGTGTCTTGAACGGCCAATGTATCAAGTTTAACTCTAACGCAGGAAATAATGCTCACAAGCAGCACAGTGAGCAAAACAACCAAGTGAACGTAATTATATTTGTTTAGAAAATATCTACTTCCAAAAAACAATGATGTGTCCTGAATAGGATATGAGACCAATTTTTTGCTTAGATATTCTTGTTATAGGTCGTTGTATTTTGTCTGCAATCTAATATAGGGATTTGAAAAGATTGTCGTTATGCGAGGAACGACGTTGACATTTCTGTAGTAAGTGACCTGGCGTCTGTTTTGTTCCTAGTAGGTGCAAGCTGCGGAATCACTAGAATAATGAGAATAAACAAACATAAACAAGGAGTATATCAAAAGCACACAAGCACAAACTTAAATAAATATACATTGTTCTCTGTGCAGTTCTGTCTTCTGCGATTACAAACCAAGCTCATCTACATTTATCGTTAAAATACAGAAGATTGCACATTATTAAAAAATAAAATACAAGATTAATTTATGTATGCACATTATAATCATTTCATTCATTGGGTGAACTTCAGACACACTTTGAAACATGATTATGAATTTTCTCTATCTGAATTCAGATTTCATAAAACTTGGCTATCAAAAATATAATCTACATTTTAGAATGAATAATTTTTAAATGTCAAAGTGAATGAAGTTTAAGACCTGGCGGAAAATAAAGCTCGTTATATCCAGGGGATTATGCAGAAGAAACGAATACATGAATTTGCAAATGCAATTCAAAATTAGTGCAAAGGAAAATCTTTGGAAAGGTACCAGCTGTAAAGTTAAATTACATCTGATTATAGCATGTATATTTCCATTAGTAATTTATGGCTGAGAAACATGGACATTTTAAACAAATCGAATCACTGACAAAAAGAGTTACTGCCTTTGGAAAGAGGTGTACAGAATAATTTTTAGATACCATTTGAAACACACACAAAACAAATCATGAAATATTTAGAACATTAAGCGTGGAAGTGGGTTGGCTCCTAAACAACACTATACAATTGAAACTTCTGAATGATATATAGAGATACACATACCAGTATGAAGACATCTACAATGAAAGGTATAATATAGACATTTTGGGCGAACTATGAGTGCTAATATTTTCTCAGCTCAAACTATTTATGTCATAAATCATTATACGCAAGATCTCAGTAATAATTCATTGTGTAAGTTCTTTGTAACAATTAATTTGAAAATTCTGTCAAAATTCAATGTGTAAGCTCTTTGTAACGAATTAATTTGGAAAAATTATGTCAACATTCAAAGTATGTAAGCTCTTTGTAACAAATTCATATTGCTGTGGAAAAATAACTATCAAAAATATTATAATCCGCCAAGGCATTTGTGCATCCGGACAGTTCAGAAAGCAATGACAAACTACTGAACGTCTTTATATGTCTAGAAAATGACAATAAAAGCCAAAAAATGATGGGTCGATGGCTTTTTTGCTGAATAATATACGTTACCGAAATTATACATATCTTCTGGAATTTATTCTAGCAAACTTTCTTGTGAACAAGATTACCAGCAGACACTTTCTAAATATAATATAGGCCTTTCTTATACGCTATTATCCATATAACTTGTGCGGGAACTGTCACCTTTCTTTGTGCATAAATTGTATCAAAATTCTATATGGGCAAGCTGTAGGTGATGATTGTTCTCAAACGCAGTGAAATCTAATTTTGCAGAAATACTTTCATAACCATTGTCTACAATACAGGATTGCAGATACGTTTCAGAAAATACGGATGTTATCTATAAAAAAAGCACAGAAAAATAATCCCCGTGATTCAGGGCGTATTTCCCTCTTTTTGAAGGAAAAAATGATGACCTTATTTCGTTAGGTCGTTAAGGACGGTGTTTAACCCACTTTAAACTACACTTCAAGTACTGAAAGTCACCTTTTGATTGTTTACCTGAGGAAGGTTGAGCCCCCACAACCCTCCTCTCTACGGACGTGTCTACACGTAACAATTCAGCATGTAAAATTAGATACAATTATAAATTATTTTAATAACACTTAGGAGCAGCACGTGCTCAACATAATAAGCTGCCATATCTTTACATATATAGGGTGTATATAAAGTCGTGTGCACTGACGTCCCACAGATCCGCACCAAAAACTCACAATTAATGTGACGTAGTATCATCACCTAAGTAAATGAATGCACAGCGACTTATAAATGCACCCCGTATTATAAAAAATATAATATAAATATTTATACTAATAAAACGTTCATTTTCTATACGTGAAGTAAACTGCAAAGCATTTCACAACGTAGACACTATTTTAATTTACTTTTTTAATAATGAAGGAAATGCAATTAAGGTTACTATGATACATAACAAGAAAATAATTTTCTGTTTTGGCGTGAAAACTACAGCTAATTAAGGCAGTGGTTTTCAAAGTGGCCAAATGGTCTACAGACTAAGACAATTTATACATTTTACTTGGATTCCAGCTATGTGGGTAGTGCATCAGTGAAAGTCAAAATACTACGGTAGATTCAATTTAAGAATCAGGCTATTGTGCATTTGGACTGTTTAAATAAGCAATGACAAACTACTGAGCGTGATGACTATTACAAACTATCGTCAAAAAAGAATTTTTGTGTGGAGGTTACATAGTAAATATGATATAATATTGTTTGATAATAATTCTTTGTAAATAATGAGGTAATTATATCATTATCATGTAACATATTTTTTTTTTCCAAAACGTAGTCTTCCTGATGGATTCTTTGAAAACTTCGCGACTCTGGGCGAGTTGACCTGCTGCAGCTAGAGACCATATTTAAACAATATTAAATGTCCCTGAGCAATCGTCGCCAGCTCTCACAACCAACAAATGGTTGACACTACTGTCAGTGGTTGCATTCTGTGTTCAGCTCTTATAACCAACAAATGGCTGGCGCTAGCATCAGTGGTTGCATTTAGTGTCCAGTTCTCTTAACCAAGAAATGGTTGACACTAACGGTTGCATTTAGTGTCCAGCTCTCACAACCAACAAATGGCTGGCGCTAGCGTCAGTGGTTGCATTCAGTGTCTAGCTCTCATAACCAACAAATGGTTGACACTAGCGATCTGTATACATTTATCTTTACTGTAATAACGATATTAGTTATCGAAATCATATTCAATCCACTGTTATATTCCAAAAAGAATTACTGCCTCAACGTTTGAAACCGAGTATGATCTAAATATTACCGGATGAGATTTGACTTGAATCGTACGAGATTATTGTGTATGCGACTTTGAACTCCACAATTTAAGCAACCCACTTACTGTCTACTGGCGAGGAGTGCACAACTTGCACAACATAGAAAGACGTATTCTACCGTATGACCGGTCTTCCTGGAGACTAAAACGAATTTACGATTGTACATATTTAAGAAGTTTCGAGAAACCATCATTTTATTCAAATCATACTGACACCCATATCTTCTTCAATTCCTATGTTCATATGTTATTGTGAATATCAAATACACTGAAAGAAATCACTATCGATAGCGTTTGTGTTATGTCAAAGAATGGAAACACTATTGACAGCAAAATTCCACTGCACCCCTCATGAAACATGGCTCTATTAGATTTATATCAGGTTACAGTCCAGAGAACAAACACGCACTTGTCGCAGTTCTATATGCACAAATTTCCCTAAATATCTTATTTCGTCGCTGCTTCACTTTAATCTGACATATTAGTTAACTTCTTTAGTAGAGGAAACTATAGCATCTGTTTTATTTAGCAAATAAATTATAAGGTAGCAAACAGGCAATTTTATTTTTACAACACCAACAATTTAAACATTTTTTCTAGAATTTGTCACGTACAACTTTCCAAAATATCTTTTCTTAGAATCGACCCATGACTCTCGACAATATATATTAATGAGAAATAACATCTTCTAAATGACTCATTTGCCTGTTACCTTGATTTTAATTGGCTGTCACACAAAGTATAATAATCTATATGTATATCTATAAACCTGTAACCAGTTAAGGTTGTATGGGTATCACATTGGATGCTTCAACACACAGTCCTCCAGAAATTTCTATCTTCAACGATGCGAATGAGTGAGGAAAAGTCTTCTTCCTGTCTATTCCTTGATGTTGTTTGTCCATGTCTTTATTTTACCTCCTATGTTTCTCCTTCCTTCAACAGTCCCCTGCAGTATTGTTTTTAACAAAGAATTATGTCTGCATACAAGTCCAAACCATGATAGTTTTCTTCGTTTCACTATTGTATAATAATAGTGATTAAAGTAAATCAGGTAATGGCAAAATGAATCATTAAGAATGCTCTTTTTCACAATAACTAAGAGGTTTTATATTTTAGAGAGTCATGATAGAACAACACACAAGAAGGTCAAAGTGCAACCAATCGTATGCGTTCCTCTGCGTACCAACATGCATATATTTAATCATCAATGATGATTCAGATCATTGAATAAGCACAAACAAAACAAGAACTACTAGTTACAGAAGAAAGTTAGTGACTAGTTTATGATGTGTGCACAGAACCATGACTTCGTGACTCCGCCGGACTCATACCTCGCATCTGGTTCATATCGCTGAGCATTGATTTTGTGCCCAATTGATCATGTCCTTGGTTCATGATGTGGGAAGTGCCTGAATGCTGGAGAAATAAAAATTAAGCTGTGATTTGCATTTATCAAGTCTACATTATTGTGAACATGCCATGTTGTGAATTTTGTGCATGCCATGTTGTGAATTTTGTTACTCTACTCCATTATCTTGGTGTTTGTGTTATTATATTATATATGTATGCGTCTGTTATTTTTATCTGTCTTTACGTTAAACTATATATCTGTGAATACGTTAATATATCCGTACGTTTGTGTATGTATATCGATGTCCATAAATTGCGCCACAAATATGTGTACATGTTTCACATCGCCCCCACCTCCCCGGCCATATCAAAATACTATCATGACGTCAGGGATCCCCTACCTTGCTTAACTATGTTAATTTGTAATTCCCCCCCCCCCCCGCAAAAATTTTGCAATAAAATTAAGAAAACATATACATGACTTTTTTTTTTTAATGTTTCAAATTAAAAAAAATAATTGGTATATAAAACACAATACTGTTGATGTCAACTTTTGTCAAACCAGTCCACTCCCACCAATTCCTTATCAACAACTGTCAAACTTTTCAGATCCTTCCCCCACACCCACCTAATTGAGGTAGTTTATGGACATCCCCTCATATGATATATATATATATATATATGTGTGTGTGTGTGTGTGTGTGTATATATATTGTGAATTCTTTCTGTGTATACACCAATCTGTCTGTCTGTATTATTGTGTCTGTATGTTTATACATCAACTTATTTATCAGTCTATTTATCAATCTAACTATTTATCTTTCTATCCAAATATCCATCCATCCGTCTAAACATCCATTCGCCTGACCATTCATACATACACACACACACATATATATATATATATATACACACACACACAAAAGTATATAAATGCATGTAATCCTCGCATAAACTATATTGAAAATATTGTATTGAATAATATATATTGGAAAAATTGTATTGGATTATCCATATTTAATATTTTATATTGGATATTCTATATTTGATATTATATAATGGATATTCCATATTTGATATTATATAATGGATATTCTATATTTGATATTATGTAGTGTATATTTTATATTGAGTAATCTATATTGTATATTGAATATTCCCTTTGAACTAATATTCAATTTTTCTGTGCTTGAAATTCGCCCTGTTTCCTTGCCAGTGCGAAGTGACATAACTTAGTTACTCGTCAAGTGTTTAAACCAGGTCGTAGAAGCTGGAATGAAGAGACTTTCTCACTAAAGCCATATATGTATGTTGTCTTTTGTATGATTACCTATTGTGGTGAGACTGTACACAATATTTAAATAAAACTTTAACCCAGCCGGTTTTTTTCATAGGTTATGGAATCCCACCTGAATGAAAAGCATGCCGAAATTGTATGTGCTATACCACAAGCCGCAAATATCTCATCTCTGGTAGTAGACTAAGAACTTAGATATGTCAGTCTCCGGATCAAATCACACCAAAAAATATTTTTGTATGATTATGCCAGAGAGAACGCGCCAAGGAGAAGATTTTGCAATGTACTATGAATAGAACGATACTGCAAGTGGCAGATAAAGCTCCTGAATCGTAAGCCGTGGCTATATAAGACCTATTTTCTAATGGAAAATCAGCCCTTCTAATGACTCATGTGACTGCTCCATTGATTTTCATTGGCTGTCACACAAGGTATAATCATAGTAGACACAAATATAATCACTGGTAAACAAAAAAAACCGTCTAAAGTGGTCATTTCATGACTAATCTGTCCAAGGACATTGCGGCCCAAATAGTGCTTATTAGATATTTACGAACTCATAACAAAGCACGTAATTCTAACTGAATTTCCATAAGTGGATTCTTTTTCTTCTTCTTACGTTCACTTGAAACATGTCTATATCTGTCAATAAGTGGATGTTTAAAATGATCATCGTCACTTGTGATGGACGAAAAACAATCATAGTGACCAATGGAAACATGGGAATAGTCAATAAGTCCTTAAGAAGGCTTGATTTTTTACTAGTCAATAGGACTTATGTTGTTGACGACCATGCGTTAGCTACTCATTTATAGGCTTTTGTTGCAAGCAATCAAACTTTGGCAGAGTCTGTAACAAATTTGAAATGTGTTTTTGCAAAATACGTGGCGATGAATATGCTGTACAAAAAGTACGAGCTACATCAATTATAACAATCAAGGTTCTTCTTGTTCTCCATTCGTTCTCAAACTCCTGAAGATTATCAGGATGCAATCCGGAGAACTGGGTGCCTGTGTCATGGTTTAAAGCTTTTCAGCAATATCTTCGCATCTCGGTCTGACATATCCTACTTCAGCATGGTTAAGTTATTTTGACTCTATATGGGATCGGCTAGACAACTCCATCCCATAATCTCCTTAGTCGCTTCTTGTGTCATGCATGTAAAAAAACACATTTTTGCGATTCATTGCTTCCCTTTCTCGCCTCGTCATCAAACAGGCGACACTGAAAATGATCTGCAACAGTTGTACTAACCTGTTGTGAACCTGGTGAGTGTGGCGAAGATAAGTGCCCATACATCTGCGAAGGAGTCATAAGTCCTAAAGTAGATGACCGTCCTGACCCTAGAGTCAATGCCATAGAGGAAGTCATGCCAGAAAATGAATCACCTAAACTGCCTAGATTGTTGCTGCTGTTGAGAAAATTGTGATGATGTTGTTGAAGATGGTGATGATGGTGGCTGAGAATGGAGGAATCCGATAATCCAATATTGTTATGGCTGCTGACACTGTTTGCGCTGATGCTGCTGCCACCATGTTGGCTTAATGCATGAGGAGAGTGTGAGTGAATCAACGGCTTTCGATCTTCTGTAGATGAAAAGAATAACAGCGTAAATGTAACTATATATATCATTAGCATAAACTTCATTGCATATGACGAGATCATTCCAACAGTAAACATTATCCGTTGTAGCAACAACAGCATGTTTTTTTCACAGATATATATATATATATATTAATATATTGTTTTTATCTTTTGTCAGTGATCTTCCAGTCAGTGATCTTCCAGTCAGTGATCTTCCAGTCAGTGATCTTCCAGTCAGTGATCTTCTAGTCAGTGATCTTCTAGTCAGTGATCTTCTAGTCAGTGATCTTCTAGTCAGTGATCTTCTAGTCAGTGATCTTCTAGTCAGTGATCTTCTAGTCAGTGATCTTCTAGTCAGTGATCTTCTAGTCAGTGATCTTCCAGTGATCATCTAGTCAGTGATCTTCTAGTCAGTGATCTTCTAGTCAGTGATCTTCTAGTCAGTGATCTTCTGGTCAGTGATCTTCTGGTCAGTGATCTTCTAGTCAGTGATCTTCTAGTCAGTGATCTTCTAGTCAGTGATCTTCTAGTCAGTGATCTTCCAGTGATCATCTAGTCAGTGATCTTCTAGTCAGTGATCTTCTAGTCAGTGATCTTCTAGTCAGTGATCTTCTGGTCAGTGATCTTCTGGTCAGTGATCTTCTAGTCAGTGATCTTCTAGTCAGTGATCTTCTAGTCAGTGATCTTCTAGTCAGTGATCTTCTATTCAGTGATCTTCTAGTCAGAGATCTTCTAGTCAGTGATATTCTATTCAGTGATCTTCTCGTCAGAGATCTTCTAGTCAGTGATCTTCTAGTCCGTGGTCTTCTAGCCAGTGATCTTCTAGTCAGAGATCTTCTAGTCAGAGATCTTCTAGTCAGAGATCTTCTAGTCAGTGATCTTCCAGTGATCTACTAGTCCGTGATCTTCTAGTAAGAGATATTCTAGTCAGTTATCTTCTAGTCAGTGATCATCTAGTCAGTGATCTTCTAGTCGGATCTACTAATGAAAATTATCGATCATCAGGTAGCAAGCAAATCCTGAACAGGATGGAAGTCATCACAGCCTTTTGAAACTTCTATCGATCTTGAGCTAGTCTGGAAACAATGTGGTGGAATGTCTGGAAAGAAAGTGGTGGAATTTCTAGAAACAAAATGGTGGAATATTTCATCTAAAAGACTGGCTCCTCAAAACTATGAAAAAAACAAACAAAAAAAAACACATAAAAACATTGCTATTTCCTGTTACATTTATTTCTCTCAGGATAGCTATATTATTGATATTTTTTATTTGATCCATGGTATTCTGATGATTTTTTTGTAACATTTTATTTGAAATGCTGCTATATTATTTTTCACTTTGTTAGTGATTGTCCAGGATTTACACCCATATATTATAGTTAGCGATAGCTATTGCAAATTCAAAGTTCAGTGAATTACAGCCAATTGCAGCGTACACGGTAATGCTGATGTAGAATCATGAGCCTTCAACCTTTTGCAGAAGCCAAGCACTATTACACGTATAATAAATACTGAGTGTGTGAGCACCATAACATATAATAGAAAATAAATATATTTTTTAAAATGCAGTGCTCGACAAATGGAAACTTTTAAATAAATTGAAAATGGAAAGGAAAATTAAAGTGAAAGGAAAAGTGACGTGACAATTCGTCATGTCATCTTCTCAGTTCATGTCAGCTACCGCCCTTATTTGCAGAGTCACTGAAATAAATGTGAGATCGCTAACATCTCATACCCCTACGGCATTAATAAATGATAAGATAACTTTACTTTTTTTTTACTATTCCTCTATATACCCACATCTCAAAAGTATCAATTCTGTCTTCCAGCTGTTTGTTCGTTATCCCTGTTTCTGAGTCATATATTAATGTAGAATAAATGTAGCCTGATTATTTCATGGTGACGAACAAGAGGCAAACCAAGAAGAAGATGAACGCAAGACATTAAAGAACAACTGAACATGACAGCAACAGAAGCTCGACGACTGGCTCAGGATCGACAGAAGTTTCAATAGGCTGTGAAGTCTGCTACATCCTGCTCAGGATATGCTACCTGATGATGATGGATGAGATGTAGCTTTTCATAATGCTCATATTTAGTTTGTGATTGTTTTGTTGTTAATATTTTCATAATTCCATTCATAATCTCCACTTTATTGGCCCTAAACGTTGGGAAAATCTCGTCAATGATTGCTCTGATTAAAATGACACTGCTTACAGGGGCGGAGTCGTCTAGGGCGGTTATGATAAAATATGGAGAACAAAAGAGAAAGACACGAAAACTCAAAAACTCAAGTGTTCCGTGACTTGATCGCAAAGAATATATATTCATGAGAAATACTGCTCAACTAATTGCTTTCTTTGTGCCTAATAACCGTATGCAATATGAATAGCCTATACATACTACATTGAATACGTACCAAGGTATCCATGTGACAGAGGTGTTGATTGCTGAAGATGCATCTGCTGGTGATGATGGCTAAGTGGTGTGTCCACTAAGCCACCACCACTTCCGCCCCCACCGATGCCACTTGTGCCGTTGTTGCTTATCTTCTCATCAGAATGTGACTGGATGTTAGGTTTTCTATCTTCTGATGTCCCTGGCAAAATAGAACAATTATAATTTTATATATATATATGTGACGATGATCATATATATATATATATATATATATATATATATATATATATATACAAGATTTTAAGGAACGTATGTCACCATAAGATGTACTTGTGTTTCAGGAAAGCATAGCAGCAATCACATGAAGAAATATGAAAACAGACCCTTAGATAAAGAGGGAGGAGTGTTGGACAAGTTAGTCAAGCTCTTTTTCCCTAAAACGAGTTTCGTTTGTTTTCTTTTATACCTGGATAGAAAATCACACTTGCGCCTAATCGGTATCAAAGACTCTGAGGCCTGCATTTGCGGAGCAGAAGTCAGACGCCAGACCACATACTACAGGATTGCCCAAGCTTTAATGTTCACAGAATGACAATCTATCCCACAGGATCTTCTCTGGACACAAGTTGTGGGGAACCCACGAAGACCTAAATAAAAGCCGCTCTATACAAAGACCAACATCGGACTTTTTTTTGGTAGCGTATACTATTCAGGATGTAGCCATCATCCCAGCGTGTTTTCGCTGTAGTGATTTTTTTAGGCAATATAAATACGTTCAGAAGTTTGCCATGTCTTTCTGAACTGAAAGTGGATGCTCAAATGTCTGTTGTGGGGATCGAACTCGATATCTTGGCCGTCACAGACGCGTCTTGTATCACTTCAACACAGAGTCGGACAATATCGGATTGGATGACTATAAATTGATCGCGGAAGAAAAAATGTACATAGATAGATAAATGGGTATTAGGAGAAGTGAAAGAACATATAGACTTGTCAACGATATCAATGTGACTAGTAGTAGTTCAATGGACCATGTTGATAGTTTGAATGCAATCAGAGAGTTAAGCCAGTTGGATGGTGTGGGATACATTCCTTATGTCATGTCTCAGGATAGAAAACAGGACCTGTGAGTGAAGCGTATTGTTGCAAGAAACGATCTGCATATAGGAACCAGAATAAGAGTTATTAACCAACACAGAGCAGGGATAATCAGTTACCACATGCAGTGACCCCAACACAAATGTCAATTTATTATCTCCTCTTTCCCACACTCCAGTAACACGCTATTTTCCTGTGGGGGGTAAATACATTCTACAACGAGAACCACTGTTTAAGAAAATTCATTATATTATGCATTTTTGTATTACAAATACTTTTCTTGTAATCAGTAACACTGTTTGCGATCATATCCTCCGACGAGTCTTCATCGGGGACAGTCATAATTGGATAACACACATCTCTTTATACCAATTCTAATAATTCTATTAAAAGATAAAGACAGAATATAAATATAACATTTAAGAAAGAGAATTAGTGAGAAGCTAAAACAATTTTTTATTTTGAATTACCCGAGGAATCAAATGACTTGCTTGAAACTTTCTTGCTGCTAGTTGTCCCCTTCGGCTTCCTCTTTCTAGTCTGTATTCCATCTTTCCTCATAGACAAAGGTCTGTTGACCTGAAGAGAGATATGCATTTGGCTACATGTTCACCAAATATATTTGTTTATAAATTATATATTTATTATAATATTAATTATAGTCATGTGGACTGTGTGGTAAAACGTGTTTATCATTGATATCACGAAATGTTTGTAGGCTTTCATATTATGTGGTGTATGGAAATAAAATTATGGAATATCTGGAAATAAAATTATGGAATATCTGGAAACACAATGATGCAATGTCTAGAAAGAAAATGGTGGAATATTTCATCTGAAAGACTGGCTACTCAAAACTATTTTTAAAAAAATGCAAACTTGCAGATTTCGAACATTAAAAAGACACAATAGTTTGAAATCACGAAGGGAAAAGTTCCAGGTAAAATAACAAGAGACAGACAAAGCTACATGGTACATATAACATTGAAGACTTTTTGAGCATGCCAGCTGGTCAGACCGCACAGAACCATGATTCTTACAAAGTGGCAGTGAAGGCAACATTCTGCAAATGACACACACACACACACACACACAGAGAGAGAGAGAGAGAGAGAGAGAGAGACATTTAATTTAAATACACACATAGACTCCATCTTGTTTAGAGGCTTCCTCTGTAAGCATTGCACGCGGAGGATGTGCATGAATTAAGTTAACACTTTTTTTTTCTAACTTTTGCCTCAATCCACACCCTCGTCAACAATTGTCAATAATTTAGACCACAATTTTAATTATGTCAAAAACTATCCCCCTCCCTCTCCCTTTTACAACCCCTATACATATTTTTTTTCCAGAAACATTATGAAGAAATTGTAATAATTTTTTTCCCAGAGTTTTATAAACTTTTCAGATTTAATCATTAATATAGTTGTTTTAAAAACATGATAATTGACGTCAAACCCTCCTCCCTCATGACTTTAACCGTCAAACTGTTTGAGACTCACCCTCCACCTCAATAATTGACGTAATTTATGTTAAACTAATTGCATTGAGTCATTGAGTTTTCTGTGTATAAAAATGAAGATCTATAGAACGTTCCCCCGGCTAAAAAATATTGATTATTCAGAAGAGCTGAGTCGATGGTAATATCAGTGAATTAAAAATAAATCAATTCCTATGACATTCGTCGTCGAAACTGGCATGACTAAACTACAACAGCCATAAATGCTAGCGTACAATGTAAATTCTCTTACCCCATGTAATTTGTAATAAAGTCCACAAGCGTTACAGACTGGTTCCCCGTCACTGTTTCTTCTCCATAAAGTTGTCGTCGATGTACGACAGTTGGCACAAACCATTCCCATGCGACGAGTGGAAGAGACCTGGGAAAAGTCAATCTACCAATAAATAAATAAACACATCAATCAATGATATCAGAATGGAAATATAATCACAAATAATCTTACAAAACAAGGTATGCGTTTGTATAATGTTAGTTTGTTCCTTTCGAGCCGGAAGAGACACATGGGGCAGAGGTTTTGGTTCTCCATATGATGCGGTCCGCTGCCTGCAGCTTTAGTTCCTGGATGATCTTACAGCCTATTAATTCCCCTACTTTAAGAATGGTGTTTTTAAGGGTTGTTTTAGGTCTTCCTCTATTCTTTCACCCTCAGGTGACCACATAAGGGCTTGTTGATTTATTCTGTTTACATCTAGTCGTAAAACGTGATCAAAGTATTTCTATCTTCGTTTTCTTATGATGTTTGAATTGTATAATGTGGTGTGATCTATATTCATTAGAATCGATATAGCAAAGTGTGTGGAAATATTAATTTAAAAAAAATAAAACCTATAACCCGTCATGGTCGTAGAGGTGTCACAGTGAGACAATTGATGCACCAACATCTCCCCGCATCTCTATCCTCTACTATCCTGCTGAGTTTGGAAACTTCACATCCTGCCTAGGCCTAGCTATTATCTAGTCGTCTTCTTCTGTCGACCGCATCTTCTTCCACCCTCCACCAAGTATTAAAGAGATAGTAAGACAATACTGTATATATTAAAAAAGTCTCAAAAGACGTAGAAGATTGACTTCATTGTACTAGGGTTAACCCATATGCACTCTGTCCTTCTCAAATACAACATATTGACAGAGTAGGACATAATTTAGCTGATGTTTACAAACTGGATGAAAAAATAGTCATTATCATTATGTGCAGACAGATGTATATGTATGTTTTCTAAATGGTCCGACAGCTCTGTCTACTTAGTTTAGTTTAGCTTGTTTCTTTCGTGCCGAAGGCGGAACATAGGCAAAGAATTTGATTGTCCGTGCGTTGCGGTCCGCTTCCTGTAGTTCTAGTTTTTATATGGTCTGTCATCCTATTGTTTCCCTTCTTCAAAGTATGGTGTTTCTAGAGTTGCTTTAGGTTTACCTCGTTTTCTTGTATCCTCAGGTGTCCACATAAGAGCTTGCTGATTTATGATAAAATTACTCAATTTTATATTCATCAGGTTCCGGAGGCATTTGTTTTTATAGCTGTTTACTTTTTGGTCTTTTGCTTCAGTTGATTTCCAGCTTTCACTTCCATACGTTAATTTAATACTGGGACAATATAGGAGTTGAGTAGCTCTAGCTTGGAGTGTTGTCCAAGATCTTGTGATCTCCCGATATTAATTAGTTTAGTGAATGTGTTAGCTGCAGTTGCTATGTGCTCTTCTACTGGCTGCCCCTAAATTTGAATAATCTAGACACAATCTCTTTTGTCAGAGGCACAATGCAATCCCAGTTTTCAATTCTAATTATTTATTTAAAGAAAATAGACTGTCTTCTTATGATGCGAGTTTTGTGTTTTATAAATCACGTTAGTGAATTAATTGCAATAAATTATCTATAAATTCATTTGTCATAATGCTCTCAAAAACTCAAGATGTGGTTCTATAGAAGAATACTGAGAATACCATGGACTGCCAGAAAAACTAATGTGAAGTTGTTAAATGAGATAAATGCACGACGAAGCTTGATAAATACTATAAGAAAAAGACAATCTTCATTTTTTTAGGCCACGTAATGAGACTGGGAGATTTGGAGAAAATAGTTACACCAGGCAAGATTGAAGGCAAGAGAGACAGAGGGCAACAATGTAAAAATATTGGACAATGTAAAAAGCAATGTTAACAAATATATATTGGACAGTTTTACAATCTGGCATGGCATAGTGTCAACAACGAGCCTAATACATAGTACTAGTGATAGAGAGTTGTGGGGATCAATGATCGTCAACGCCAGCTGGCATTAACTAGATGATGATGAATGTTCTCACTATTCATCAATAAAAATATCCCTCTGTTATTCACACGTAATTCCTTCCCTCTGTTATTCCCACGTAGTTCCTTCCCTCTGTTATTCCCACGTAGTTCCTTCTTTCTGTTATTCCCACGTAATTTCTTCCCTCTGTTATTCCCACGTAGTTCCTTCCCTCTGTTATTCCCACGAAATTCCTTCATTATTTTACTGATTATTGTTTTTAGGAATCAACAGCTGTACACTTCGCGCATCTGTACACTTCCTATAGGAGTCTCAACTCTTTTTAGCAGACGACTAAGAATATGTCTGCTGACAGTCTGTATACGTCTGAATTATTCTTCCACACTTTAAACATAATTTTGTCCAGTCATAAATCAACTATCATCATCTATTATCATCATATTTTTATAACTAATATTCTTCTTCTTCTTCTTTCGTTCACTTGAAACATGTCTATATCTGTAATTCTGTCTCCTTAATAAAACTCACTGTCTTTTGTTGTTCATACAGTGTCCCATAGAGCTTTGATTCCAGTGTTGTTTCCTCTAATATAAGTTATGTGACAATGTGGAAGTCGTGAGTCAGAAGTATGGAATTTTCATACAACAAATGTTGATGAAGACAAGGTACGCTGGTTAGGAAATATCGTCCGCATGACAGATCATCGTCTACCAAAACTGTTTATGTGGAGTACTCCAGACTGACTCCCGCAAGGCCGGAAGACAGAATAAGCCTTTTTAAGACACTTTTATGACATTACTTAAAATCTTGAAGTTAGTCAGTAATGTCATAAGAGTGTTTTTCATGTGATACACATTTGTGGGAGAATAGTGCACAAGACAGATCCGAATAGTATCGATAAATCAAGTGGTATGCAGCAGCAAAGAATCGCAGAAATCAAGTTGCGCAGCAAAAGCGCGTTATGCGAAAGGCAAGAGCTGCTCATTGTCCGACAGACTCCTCCCACATATGCTCAGGGTGTGGAAGACAATTCCAGAAACGCATTTGATTAATGCGTCACATTATGTCACAAAATACCGCTGAATGTATATATTCCTCATTTTACCTTGCTAACTCCATAGTAGATATGGAGAAACGATTACAGGCATTCGAATACAAATGTTACAGATGAATTCTACGAATCTCCTATAGACAGCATAAGACATGAATTCTACGAATCTCCTATAGACAGCATAAGACACATGTACACGTAAGAAATAAAATAGAGATGTATACAGGACCAGAAGAACCATTGATTTCAATAAGGAAACGACTGAAACCTGCATGGTGTGGGCATGATGCCAAAAATGATTCCTTGTTAAAAACGATACTACAGGCAAAGGTCGAAGGATGAATTGAAGGTGGATTGAAGGAGTTACCAAAATTTTGAGATATCACAATATTATTAGCCCGAAAATCGCTTGTCATTCAATTCTGCGACGCCTTGTAGCAACAGCGGACTAGATAATTATATTAGATATTCCATTTTCTGACCTTACCGGCGTCCCGTATTTGACACTTTTAGCATCTCTTGTGGTTTCTCTGGCTGTTCATTATGCTCTCAGCATTCTTCTAAAGAATCACAGCTCTGTAGTCTAGAATTTTCTACTGTTTATTTTTTGTCCAAAACTAGCATTATGAGTTAGAATTGGTATTATGTAGCCCAAATGATTCTCCTTATCAATTCTATTGAGAGAGACACATGGCACAATGTACTCTTCATATTTAGTAATGCAGCCTGTGCCTGCACACTTCTTTGTCTTATCTCTGTTGTACTTCTATTACAAATGTACACAGTATTAAACAGTGCGACTTGCTTCATACTAATCTCATCTATTTTTATTATTGCGCTGAAATATTACATTGAAAGCCTACAAACATTTCGTGGTATCAATGATGAACAAGAATAATTGTATAATTACTTTGTGATGAAAATCCGATGTACAGCTAAGATAACTAATGTACAAATCCTCAGAGATGCTGAAGTGAAAAGATCAATTATAGCGAAAATTAGAAGATTCCGACGAAGATGGAAGTGTCGGATCATTGTCTCAAATAAAATGGTGACACAATGTATTTGCATTTCTGCTCTATGGATTAAATCTTGCTGGAAATCAAGTAGGACCATGGTCGTGCTTCAAGAGAGATCCAGTGGGAGTTTGAGAATCAATGCTTAAAGAGAAGTAGAAGCTGAAGAAGACGGTCAAGTCAAGAAATTTAGCGCTTGTGATGAGGAAAGTAAAACTTGAACATTTAGTAACCACCGGAAAGATCAAGTTGAAAAGAAACAAGAAGACAAAGGGAAAAGTTTCTGTATGGGATGTCCCTGTTGTACAAAAAGATGTCACCAACTGAACTTCTACTAACAATACAAGAGACAGAATTGTGGAGAAACGTGATCGCTTACATCACTCGGCGTGGCACTTTTCTGGTCGATTGATAATTCAGTTGCTTCTTCTAATATATATTATTTCAGCTTCCGTGACTTCAAAAAACTCTGAAAAGCCCATTGTCAAGAGAGATGTATTGGTAACACCAATCTGAGTATGAACATAAGCCTCACAACAAGTCAGAAGGGTAACAATTTAGTACTCCTGGTCTCTCTGATCATCATCTTTTCTTCCTATTTACTTTCTGTTTTATTTCTTTTTCTTCTTTATTTTGTTTTCTTCATTTCTTTGTTTAAATTCTTCCTTATCATCTTCGTTTTCATCCTCTTATATTGTTATCTATTCATCTGTTTCTTCCTTTCTTTATTTTTTCTATTCATCTTCTTATATTTTTATTCACTATTTTGTTTTCTCTTTTTTTGTTTTCTTTCTTACTTCTGTATTCCCCTCCCCTCACCAATCTCCTACTATTTTCTCTTTTCTTGACTCAGGTAGAGGAAATTTTACTTTTTCTTGTGAGCTGAACCATTTCTGCATTACTACGTGTGTTGGTGGTTCACATCAGACCTGCTATATGCTTCTTATGACCCAACATCTCATATGTGCCCATTATCAAAAAAATTCTACATTTGTGCATGTCCTTAGATTAAAACTTACCCCAATCATTCCGCGCCTATGAGGTTTAACAAGAGGTCTATTTAAGCCGTTCATCTTATGATACAATCCACAAGCATTGCACAGGTAGTGACCAGTTCCGTCTCTCCTCCACAGTGGAGTGGCAACAGCTCCACAGTTGACGCATTCGCGTCCCTCCGGATCTACCCAGCACTCCTGACCATCTGGAACCACACATAAAAATTAAATAAATAAATATATGTAAACTAAAATCATTATCCAAAATAGTCTTGTCCTGATGCTAAAAAAAGCATCAATTAACTTGGCTGCTCAGATAATTCCTTTCTTTTATTTGGCTACAGGGCCGTACCATGTTATGATACAGAGAAACGGCCGCATCGGCATGACTTTTGTTTTTATTTAAAAAAACTGATTAGACGGCACCAATCAAAAGCAGTGGCTTACAAACAAATTCAACATACGCTCTGACTTACGACATGGATGTGTTCTATCTCCCTTGTTATTCATCACAAATATTGATTGTATATGCACAAGTTCCAACACCAATGAAGAAGACAACATAAACAACCTCCTGAGTGAACTTCTTTTTGCAGACGATCAAGCAATAATATCAACATCATAAGAACAACTACATCAATATATAAATATAAGTCACACAACATGTAGGGAATGTACACGAAGTTAAATACAGAAAAAAACCGAGGTAATGTCAATTTAAAAAACAGAAAGAAACACTTCTAATTTCATTGATGTCCAACAACTTAAACAGGTGAAAAAATTCACTTATTTTGGACACATTATAGCATTATAGCATCAAATTTGAAAAAAAAAACCCATACAAAAACTTCATAGACGCAATTATCATAGGCAGATGTAGCATATTTTCAAAAACAAACATATCCCAATTCTTCTTCAGCGTTCATTCTTAAACTCCCGTTGGATCTCCCTTGTAGCACGACCATGGTCCTACTAGATTTCCCGCAAGATGTAGTCCAGAGAATGTAAACGAGTTGCGTCGCCGTTTTATTTGCGTAAATAGCCGGACACATCCGTCGTGGGTGGGAAAAACAAACATGTGAAGATAAACACAAAAACTGCAGTATGTGAAATGATCATCGTACCATCACTATACTACCTATTACATCGTGCCATCACTATACTACCTATTACATCGTACCATCACTATGCTACCTATTACATCGTGCCATCACTATACTACCTATTACATCGTGCCATCACTATGCTACCTATTACATCGTGCCATCACTATTTCAAACGATGACATTAACCAAAAAACAAAACAAAAAATACACAAGAGAAATTGTTACAATATAGGTGAATAGGTGACTTGTCTGCGTAGACTTCTCGGAGTTAAAATAAGAGGCCTAATCAGAAATGAAAACATCGGAAGACTAACAAACGCAATGCAAATCCTGCATTACATCAGAAGACAATAAAATAAGATGTTGTCAAATGCTTACAAACTACCATTAGATAGTGTCCATCAAAAAGCATTGCTATAGAGACAGAATGGTTACATAGCCAGAAGCAGATCATGCAAAATATGGATTACATAAATAAAAGAGTCTAAGAAAACAAACATATATGAAAAACACACAAAGGCTGTCTCCAGATAATCATCTACCCCTGATGCTGCAAGGCATAAAATCTACAAAGCAAAAAGAAAGAAAAGCAACACATATCCATAATTACCCTAAAACCAATAGATAAGGAGTGGTGATTAAAACCCATCTCTCTCTCTCTCTCTCTCTCTCTCTGGAAAGAAAAGTACCAGATGTAACACTACGAGTAAAAAAGCAGGCACTCATGTCCCTTAATGTCAAGGTTTTTTCAAAGATATATCCAATGAAAATGAAGGAACCACCAACGTTAAATGGCATCTCCTATTCTCTAGGTATACCCCCCCTTCTAAGACATAACTACGACCCTGGTTACCCTTGTTAATATCACTTTCTGTTACTATTAATGTAGCCCTCGCCTGTTTATCTGATATTCTCTGACATGTTGCTTTGATGCAATCAAACTTTCTTTGTTCGTAATAAATACACACAAAAAAATACGCTGAAACATACCATTAACTGTTTTATTCAAACATGACACTAAAACATAGAACAACAAAGGAAATAAACACACACACAAAGAACCTCCATCAGAACGTCGTAATTTTCTAGACATTTCTCAGATAAGTTCTTCACATCGGAGTGCATTTATTAAATACGCTGTTTTTGATATTGTTGTAGGTTCTAATGTGCAATCGCTACCTTTGACTCAACCATTATGCTTTATCATATTTGTTTTATTTTTCCATCAATTCTAAACTCATTCAGAAGAAAATAATATTGAAAAAAAACCCACACCTTGTCAGTGTTATCTTTAAAACGAACAATGACACTTGGGATATGTGTATCACGTGATGCTATTATCCAATCCGTTTGATGGATATTGATCATGGAAGCCGTTCTGGTGGCACGGTACGGAAACATGCAGGGTGAGATAGCTGGTACAAATCACGCCAAGAGGGTCAAGTAAGTGTGTTTTCATTAGGTTATCATTGACGATAACAACAAAAAACATAACACGGCTATTCAGAGAAGTTATATAGAAACTGTCAGTGTCAGTATGACACGAATATAACAGCAGAGTGATAGTAAGTAAAGGAGGGAGAGATAGTAAGTGAGTGTTTATTGTAGTGATAGCAATTGTCTATTGTCTAAATGCAGTGTTTCCCAACGTTGGGCTCACGCCCCAGAAGAGTGGCAAGGGGCAATTATTCCCTAAATTTTAGAAAATCCTTCAATATTTGAATATACAAAAATATGTACATGATACATGGGGGTAGGGGAGGGGGAAATCAGAATTTTAGAACGACTTAGGTGAGTAAAAAAGGTTGGGAAATGCGTTCTAATCCATGAGGATGATGCGTTTGTGCCGTTCACACTTACAGTTAATTGTAGGTAAGCCCGTAGATATATACATGATGATTGCAGAGTTGAACCCTTTCTCTTTAGGAAAGTAGAACCGGGCTGCTTTATAGTGATCTTTTTGTAGGTATACATTAACGTGGCATCATAGTTGTTGGTGTATCTCTTGCGAATTGTATGGTATCATAGTTGCTGGCGTGTCTCTTGGTCTGGCACCTCTGGTTTATGCAAATGTGCTTGATCACATCCATACAGATACAAGGACATAGAACCGCATCACAAAGAATGTTTCTTTTGGGATTTCTTGTGATGATATAAACCTGACTAGTATAAGCTAGAAAACAAGTACTTCTCCAGGATGTTTTTCACGCTCATACAGCGTCACATATCTTGATATAGCTAACTTTTCCATGCTTTACTTTGTCTGGCGGCGCAAAGTATACACACAGTAAGCAATGATCCGTCATGACCGTCTCTAATAAAGTCCCCCTATTTTCATTATTGTTGGGATTGGATTTCGGTAGGTTAACTACTTACATACTCGGAATCACATGCAAAAAATAGCCAATGCGACTCCAAGTATATAAAAATAGTGATCAACTTGAAATCCCAACAAGCGCACACGATCTGTCATTTGACATTTCTAGATAACAAGTCTTAGTGGAGACTGTCGTGGACACATCGAAAGTTTCATCAGGTGAGTCTGTGCTAGATCAGCACTGGTACCTCATCTGGAAAAGAACTTGGCAAATATTCTACAAGAAATACAATCAATTTTTGTTAGCCACCGATTCTGACGTTTTACAAGCCCATTTCCGACATTCTATATATCCAGATCAGATGTGTATGCCAGACAAGAGAGTGTGTCCAAATTTGTGAACATGGTAGGATATTGTAAACGATTAAAGAGATAAAATGTAATGGATAGATAAGACTGTTTTACCGTAAGACCTACTAAATTTCAGTTCATATTGCAAACAGACCTTCAGAGTCAATATTGGACATCAGCCATTTCCTATTTTACAAACAATCACACCAAACGTAACCCTTCTTAATGTCATGATCTTCTTCCCTTGCGAAAGAATAACATCATCCTACTAATTTAACTAAATGTCTATTGCTTTGCTCGACAATAGTGTTGCCTTGCTCATAAGGGATTGCCGGACCAGTCTTAGTTTCTAACCTTTGATGACTGAACTAAACCAAATCTCCTGGTCAAGTAGTTGGCCTCGATGAGAGTTGTGCTAAAAAAAAATATCAACCGTATCTAAGAAATGTTTCACTATCTTTCTGCACACGAAACGCTTCAACTTGTATTAACATTACCCCAGTTTTTTCTAATGCTCAGACTAAGCCTATGCATGACACCATCTATTTCCAATTGTTGATTCAAATCTTCTTCTTCTGCAATCAAGGTTCTTCAGGCCAGTCTCCAGGACATATCCCACAGTCCTTTATGTCAGCTGCTCAATATGTTTGTCTCAGTTCAATGCAGTATGGTCATGTCTTACACCATCGTTCTTTGTCATCTGGACAGTCTTGAGGTATGTTTTCATGAATTCGTATTCCTGTTCCACATTGACATTCAATTGTGTGCGCCTATAGTTTGCAGTGGCGTGTTCTAAGGTCCAAAGATGATGGTCTGCTGTTGCCCGTAAAGCTAGTGTATCTGGGGTTTAATTGAAGATCAATATCCATGTCTGTTCTCCGCTGTGATGTTTAATGGTTGCGGGTCAGTATTTTGACCTCACTATACAACAGTGGGTACCTAAATCGTTGCATTTTTGGTGTAAATCTATATTTTTAAATAACAATTATAAACTAAATAACTCATTTCCTTCTTCTCCTAAAAAAGTGTAACAATTTCATCATGATGTCCGCGTACACAAGCGACGTTTAGCGAAATCTACCAGTGCACATTATCCTGTAGAAAAAAAGTTGAGCTAGGTCGCAACACTTAAAGTTCTGGTCTATGAGTCACTTTATCAGCGAGTACTGTGATATCTAGCCCAGTTTTAATAACTGCATGATAAAGAGTAATGGTTTCCTCCAAATATTATCTTTCACCTCATTGCCTAGATGTGATATCAAAGGACATCTTAGAAGTTTCATTTTTGTTCTAAGTGTGTGTTAAGCAATGATGTGTTTACGTCCGTATATCTACTTCTTTATCTATTAGCTTATCGAAATATTTATCCATATTTGAAAACACACATACATACATATTATACGGAGGCACGCACACTCACACTCAAACTATATACATGATATATATAGTTGCTGATCGGGGAAGTACATATTTTTTTGGAGATGCGGTTAGTCTAGTACGGAAAACTCGTGTACGAGAGTTGCTAGGCGATTTGGTGCCGTTGAACGGATTGGTTCAATTCCCGTTAGACTCAATCAAAGACTATATAAATATATATAGATTTAGGGCCGTAGATACGTTTTTGGCAAGGAATGGGGAGTTGGAAGATTTCTAAATAAAAGAGGTTTCTACGTTTTAATGTTAGTTTACTCATTTATGAAATTTGTGGTAACCGTCTGCGTAAAACCATCAAGATGTTTTGTTTTACCTGTTTTTGTTGTTGTCTATATTCAAATACTGATGAGTAATCCTAATCTTGTCAGCACAAATGAGGAGTAATTCTAATTTTATCAGCACAAATGAGGAGTAAATATAATCTTGTCAGCAAAAATGAGGAGTAATTCTAATCGTGTCAGCACAAATGAGGAGTAAATATAATCTTGTCAGCACAAATGAGGAGTAATTCTAATCTTGTCAACACAAATGAGCAGTATATATAATCTTGTCAGCACAAATGAGTAGTAATTCTAATCTTATCAGCACAAATGAGGAGTAATTCTAATACTGTCAGCACAAATGAGGAGTAATTCTAATCTTGTCAACACAAATGAGCAGTATATATAATCTTGTCAGCACAAATGAGTAGTAATTCTAATCTTATCAGCACAAATGAGGAGTAATTCTAATACTGTCAGCACAAATGAGGAGTAATTCTAATCTTATCAGCACAAATGAGGAGTAAATATAATCTTGTCAGCAGAAATGAGGAGCAATTCTAATATTGTCAGCACAAATGAGGAGTAATTATAATCTTGTCACAACAAATGAGGAGTAATTCTAATCTTGCCAGCACAAATGAGGAGTAATTTTAATCTTGTCAGCACAAATGAGGAGTAATTTTAATCTTGTCAGCACAAATGAGGAGTAATTTTAATCTTGTAAGCACAATATCATTCTAAAAAAAGTGCAGGTCTTCTGAAGTTGACTTGGTGATTCATGTTTTTCTATGTAATCATGGAATGGCTGCGGTAAAAGGTGTTTATAGGCTTCTTGTGCTGAATATATTTAAGTGCCCGCCGTTGTGCTTGAACTAGTTACGGGCACGGCGTGGGTGGGCGGAACAACAAAGAAACCTGTCGCAAGGGCCAGAGTTGTGCCCTGATGTCGACGTCTGTTTCGGCGCGTTGGACTCAAAACACCATCGTGTGCAAATGCTGCTGGAACAGAGGGCGGAGCACTTATGGGAATGCCCCACGTGCTGTGAGGCCAGTTTTCTAATCAAGAATCAAGAGGAATCAAGAATCAAGAGGAATCAAGAATCAAGAGGAATCAAGAATCAAGAGGAATCAAGAATATATTTAAGTGCTGCTGCCATACGACCGCGATCAGTTAGGTATCTTATAATATTATTGTTGCTGTTATGTTACACTGTGTGTCAATGTCATATTCTTAACGAAGAACTTCTCATGTAATTTTTGAAATAAGTTGTTTTTTTTCTCTATAAATTAGATAATGAATATTAGAAATGACTTGTAACGGCTGCGCGTCGACGAGATACAGATCGCATATATGACGGTCAATTGTACAACTGTTCCGTTCAGACATAATGGCATACTACTGAACGAAATACTGCCAAAAATCAGCAGTAAATAAATGTTGGGTTGATGGATACATCCTAAATAAGATATTCCATTTGTTTACTTACTTTTTTAAATATTTTTATTTCCATGAAAATCAATATATTTAAAATAAGATTGACAAGAATGAAGTATTAAATAAGATTTGCAAGAAAGAAGTATGCAATAAGATTGACAAGAATGAAGTGTGAAATAAGATTTACAAGAATGAAGTATGAAATAAGATTGACACGAAAGAAGTAGAATATTTGAAAATTGGACACACAGGATCGTATACAAATCTTCATTAAGGAGTGGGGGTGTAAAACAACGGTCAACCACCCATTTTCATATTAAATTTCCTTTTTTTCATGAGAAATCTGTAGAAATTGATTGTGAAAATCGTCAAATTATCTAGGGTAATGTTTAGTAACCCTTAGGCCAATTTCATAGTTCTAAAAGTCATGTTCTGATTTCATAGTGTAAGGGGGAGGGACGGGAATTGAACACCTACTACATGTTAAGAGGTCGAACACCTAAAGCCCCTACCACTATCTATGGGTAAGTGGGCATCTGAGGGTAGGAGAAGAACAATAGGGGAGGAAGTAAAATAAGTGAGATACAAATGCATGTGAATTCAATGAACAACTGAGCGGAATGACGTGTTCTCTATGTTCGAAGTTTTAGCAGCCAAATTATCATCATAATGTAACGTGTCGATTACTATCGGCAATCGCGGATTCCCACAATTCTAAATTTCCAGTATCTATTATCGAAATCGTTGTTGCCTCTCACGATGTCAGGTTATCTAACATTTTCTCACGTTGTGTTCTTCCATCTCTCCCGCCTTCTACCTTGCCTGTTGTAACAATGTTCTTCCATCTCTCCCGCCTTCTACTTTGCCTGTTGTAACAATGTTCTTCCATCTCTCTCGCCTTCTACCTTGCCTGTTGTAACAAATTTCTTCCATCTCTCCCGCCTTCTAACTTGCCTGTTGTAACAATGTTCTTCCATCTCTCCCGCCTTCTACCTTGCTTGTTGTAACAATGTTCTTCCAACTCTCCCACCTTCTACCTTACCTGTTGTAACAATGTTCTTCCATCTCTCCCGCCTTCTACCTTACCTGTTGTAACAATGTTCTTCCATCTCTCCCGTCTTCTATCTTGCCTGTTGTAACAATGTTCTTCAGTCCTCCCTGTCTTATATCGTGTCCAGAAACAACGATTGTCTCTGATATTATTGAGTAACCTTCGTCTCGCATTTGACTCTCAGCACCTCCACGTTATTATTAATAGCTGTCCATGATGCTCTCAGTATTCTTCAATAGAATCACATCTCTGTTGCCTATAATTTTCCACCATCCTGTTTATTTATTCCAACGCGCACCATATGTTAAAGTATTTTTGTGTGTTTTATTCAGAAAAACAGTCTTCTTCACATCTAATGACAGGAAAATATTATATAGTATAGTCTTCATTTTTCAAAGCTCTGCCAACCTGTTCTGTGTTTTTGAACTACCATCTGGTGCCATTGCTATTTCTTAATATGTGAAATAGAGAACTGCTGTAGATACATCATCTGTAGGCGGTGATGACATCCTCGGTGGACGGGGAGGGAGGGGACACCAACAATGTCTTTAGTAATGTTTTGGAAATATTTTGCGTTGGGTCGGAGGGCTTGGGGATGGTTATATTTGGATGACAATGAACGTGCTTATTGCCAAGCTTCCATAAAACTAAATGTCGTGATATGATTTCTTAGAGTGACTTTTTACTTCAAAGAAACATTCCTCTCTAGCTTGTAGACGAGGAAGGAAGTTTTTTGGGAAGGGGGGAGAGGGAGAGGTGTTGAAAACTATTAGGCAAAAACAAACTGAAGTTGATACCATCCCCTCCTCCCTACCAAATACACATACACCTCCTCCCTACCAAACACACATATCCTCATGTTTTTTTCCTAGAGAAGGTAACGAAAATCTCGCCATAAGGTAACCAAGATCTCACTAGAAGGGAATCAATATCTCACTAGAAGGTATTCATGATCTTACTATAAAGTAACCAAGATTTCACTGGAAGGTGACCAAGATTTCACTGGAAGGTGACCAAGATTTCACTAGAAGGTGACAAAGTTTTCACTAGAAGGTGATCAAGATTTCACTGGAAGGTGACAAAGATTTCACTAAAAGGTTATCAAGATTTCACTGGAAGGTGACCAAGACTTCACTAGAAGGAGACCTAGATTTCACTGGAAGGTAACCAAGATTTCACTGGAAGGTAGCCAAGATTCCACTAGAAGGTAACCAAGATTTTACTAGAAGGAAACGAAGATCACACGATAATGAAATTGCTGCACAGAAAAATTACAAAGTGACATTATTTCAATGTTTGTTTTTACAAAAAATGTTTATTCGCCCTCTACCCCTCCCCTTTTTTAAACCCAAGGTGTGCTACAGCACAACTTCCACCTTACATGCGAGCCAGACGCAGGATTTCGAAATATCACAGAGGTTCGAACAATTCGATATTATTTGATCGCATGGATATCCCCTATGCCATACAGATTTTGTGGGAGACTATAGGATGATAGTAATGATATATACAAATATAGACAATTACTAATAAAGTTATTATTAATAATAACTAACAAACGCCTCTTCCTAAATATTTAAAAAAAACCAACATAAGTAATGGTTATATCAAAGAAACAAGATACCACACATTGCAAGATTCCAGTGAATAATATAGTATGAAAACAAGTCCACCAATTTAAATATTTAGGTACAATGATTACAGCAGATGGAAGAAGTTCAACAGAAATAAGAAGCAGAATACGTCAGGCAAGAAACAACATTCACAAAGATGAACAATATATTGTATAATAGAACCTTTTCATTAGAGGTGAGAAAGAGAGTTATGCAGTGCTATATAACTCGTATACTAACATATGTATGCGAGTCTTGGACAATAAACAAACTGGAAAGTGGGAAATTAGAGGCAATAGAGATGTGGTTATACAGAAGAATACTGAGAATATCATTGACTGCCAGAAAAACTAATGTACAGGTTTTTAATGAGTCAAATATGAAAAGGACCTTAATCAATAATATAAGGAAACAACACTCTTCATTTTTTGGCCACATCATGAGACAGGGAGGTTTCAAGAGCATAGTCAGAACAGGCAACATTGAACGCATCAGAGAAGGATGGCGGCAACGGGAGAAAATATTAGACAGTTTGACAACCTGGCACGGCAGGGAAATAACACGGTCTTGATACATAACTCTGAAGATAGAGAGATGTGGAGAGCCATGATCGTCTGCGCCAGCCGGCATAGCACCTGATGATTATGATGATTATAGAAAAAAGACAAATTATACAGCATGCAGTAAAAGGTAATTAAACTAGGTACGCTCAGATGACACCGACTCATCTCGAATCTTGGGTCAACACGCCTCCCGGCGTTGTAGTGGAAGGCGTGTTGACTCAAATTACGAGGCGAGTGGGCGCCATCTGAGCTGACCTGGCTTAAATCCCATTTACTGCTTGAAGATTTTATTTAATAAATCATCGATGTTTCTGCGTTATATTAGTTATACACTAATATATACACGCACACACGCATGTATAATTGCATACACATGTATATGGAAGTGTCTACGTAAATATATATGTACGTCCATACAAGTACAAATTAAACCTTACGATTTCTTATTTACGACCAACATTTGTAGAAAACAAGCTACAAGAAGTAACAAATACGGCCCTCACTCATCTCTCGTGACAAGCAGACGCACACACCCTAACTTACGTCCCAGAACTTAATACTTATTCGGAGTAAGACCTTTACAGGGAACAGCGGTAATTAGTTTTCTGGCGCCAGAATACACCTAACGGGCTTGATATCAGAACGCACACTATCTAACTTTAATGGAATGCGAGAAAAAAAAGCCATTTGGTAAATGTCGCGATATAAAGAAGAAAAGATGTTTTCGTTTCCAGAATCTTTTGTCTTTCATTAAAAGAAAAATAATGCTGCAATTGGGAAAATAGTCTGGTAAACTTTCAATTAAGTTGTGTATTATGCGATGGGCGAACCTCTTTTCTTCCATTGTGATAATGATATGCATTATTTAACTACTAATTAAGGATTAAAAACTTAGATTATGAAAAAACAGAGACATATTTTTTTTGCCTTTGAGATGCGGTTGCGTCTGTGGGTCTCACGAATGGCCTACTAGACAAACCACCCATGCAACAGAAAACCTTTGTAGATTAAATCCCGTTATATTGAGGCTTTCTTATGGAAGCTTTGTAACATGTCATCTTTACAATTATAGACCATCTCTGAGTAGGTTTCTTCAATAGGCACTGCACTAAGCCGAAAACTGAAGTCTCCAGGGTATGAACGAAAGCTCAAACCACTACTCTGCACATAGGAATTAAGATCCAATCGCTCACAATTCCTGCGGTTCTTAATCAATCAATCTAATAGTGATACGAGTAGAGAACTCTGTTACAAGACATGCGCTGACGTGAACGTGAAATCACCAGAGAAACGGAAGACGCAGGAGATATGGAACAACATGAAGAAGAGATACGATGCAAGTTTTCTGTGATAATTAAGAACGTAGATTTGTCTTTGGGTAACAGTGTGAGGGAGATGTTAAACAAACATTTTAAACAAATACAATTAAAACAATTATTTCGTCGTTTTCGTACACTGAACACTGTGTACTTGAGAGAATTGATCATTGCCCTAGGTTCATTATGGGAATTAGTGGCGGCATCTCGTGATTCATTCCAACATTTAAATGATATGCGTAATTTTATACAGTTTCATTATTCGGAGATTAAAAGGTCCTAACCTTTGCTGCCGATAAATTGTTCTTTGCACAACGCACTGACCAGTCTTTCAGGGTCGGGGGCAGTGGGGTGGAACTAGTACGTAGCGCACAGATCGTTCGATGAGGCGTTTATCGAAATCGTTTTGTTAAATAATGTATGATTTTTTTCGTTAAAATCTGACCACTGATTCCTGTAATGAACCTTGCTCTTTGCTATTATGAGGGCAAGCTGACTAATTGTTTGGTTACAACAGAAATGGAGGATTAGCATATAAAGCTTATAAAGCGCACATATTTTTTCTTTGACTGAATGAATAATCAGACGGGACTAGGTACCGTCAATATTCTAGTACATTAATTCAAAAGTAAATGTCAGATTTATTCAGGTATGAAACAGGCAGGCACAGATACAAATTGTAGGGATGAGCATTCTGCAGTCTAGCCGCGCCTATTCGCAAAAAAGACCAATTAATAAAAACTAGAAGGATCAGCCGTCTTTAGTGATGTTTTTTTTTTACTATTGCTGCGATTTTTGTTGGTCACTATTTATATACTTTGTGACGCTTGGGTGTCGTGTGTTATGTCGAACATGGAAATTGATGGGAATAATAAAAAATATGACACAAAAATATTTGGTTTAATTATGTTGGTAGGTCCTCTATTGACGAAAAGTCACAGTCTAGCAGAGTACACAACAACAGAGTACCAAGGCAAGAAACAACGGCTGTTGGAGACCCATTGCTGCTAAGATTGTTTAAGATTCGCTTCCAGACATTAAAGTTGGTTCTATATAATTTCCTAGAACTCTCTCTGCGGTGTGTCCTCATCTGAAGAGATTGGTGTTCGGCTTTTACAATATCAAATTGAGAGATAGCAAAAAGGAGGCTTTCTATTGCAGATAAGAGTTTTGATAATGTGCCAGGTATAACACGACAAATTTGTCACTTCGGTAAATTACATACAGGAAGGATGTTTGATTTCTCGTACTCTCCCATATATTTATTCTTCTTTGTTGTTTGTCTTGTCCCCGCTTTTGCTGTTAGTGTCGCATAATTGGATAAAAATCGGTTTCCGGAAAATGGCACATTTTCTCGTTAATAATCCGTAATATTGTGACATATCAGTATGTCGCTAACTCATTCGATCCATCTTCTTTTGGGTTTTTCTATGTCACTTTCTGTTTCAATCCTTTTGCTGTATTCGCCTGCACTTGACCAGGTTGGGTTCTGTCTCATAAAGTGGTGGAATCATTTTGGTCTCTTCCTATATACTTGACCACAGATATTGTTTCACACATTAGTGTAATCTCTTCATTCTTCACGTGCTATCTTCTTGTAAAATGTTTGCTGCTTTTCTTAAACATCTCATCACACGCGTATTAAGATTACTCTCTAGTTCTTGTTTTTTATCATTACACTTCATTCGTTGCGTTTTTGACTGTTGTTTCTTGTCGGCCACTATTTATATACATAGAGTCGCCTGAGAAATAGTCAAGGCCGACCTTCAAAATGGATAGAAATAATGAAAATGAGCCTTTCAGGTCATGTTTACATTTTCTGTACACAGGTCTTCTATACCAGAAACGGTCATGTTTCTATTTAATAGTTATTCACAAGATTTGTCCAGGTAAAAGTGTGTTGTACTCAATCTTCTTCTTCTTTTTCTCGTTCGACATTTAAAATGTCGACATTCGGGTCTCGGGTTCAAATTCCATCGTAGGCAATTGTGCATCAGGACCGTTCAGAGAGCAAACTACTGAACGCATTTATATTGTCTAGAAGATAAATACAGCGAAATATGATGGGTTGATGTCTGCATCCTGAATTGAATATAGTATAATTTTTAAAAAACAAACTATTTCACCGAATCTGGAAATCGTTAATGAACAAACTACTTACAGAAGTACATTAACAAAATGAGCTTAAAAACCGTTAAGATAGTTTTTTGTGTGATGAAAGAGCATTATGAAGACAATTATATAACTGTTAAATCATACAGTGAGTTTTGACAAAAGCACAGTTGATTGTTTATTGTACTGTGACATTTTTCATCACGGTGGTCACTACAATCGGTTATAATTGTGTATGAGCACCCCATGTTTACTGTACATAGTATATGGAACATAACAACAGCTCATAATCTCACGCATATATCACACAATGGTATTGGGCATGAGGCCATGGACCGCTGGATCAGAAACCAACCAACAACCAACCAACCAACCAACCAACCAACCAACCAACCAACCAACCAACCAACCAACCAACCAACCAGCCAACCAATCAACCAACCAACCAACCAAACAACTAAACAACCAACCAACCAAACAAACAACCAACCAAACAACAAACTAAACAAACAAACAACAAACCACCCAACCAACCAACCTACCAACCAACCAACCAACCAACCAACAAACCAATCAACCAACCAAACAACTAAACAACCAACCATCCAAACAAACAACCAACCAAACAACCAACCAAACATCCAACCAACCAACCACACAATCAACCAACCAACCAACTGTACATAGAAATCACGACCCATTATTTGCATTTGTTGATATTACAAAACCCATCCCTTCAACTTTCTAACGGGAAAATTCAGTATCTGACAGTTTGAAAGTTGATATCTCTCCATTGATGTGGCATTAGCTTTAATATTCTCTTTTGTAATACATTTCTAATAAAGATCGCTTGTCAATACATTCCAATCAATATTGTAGAAATTCAATAAGTCGAAAACTTTCTCACCTGTTCTGCGATTAGGTGAACTACATGGAACCATGGTTTAATCTAGCCGGGCGTGCTTGTAGCTGGGCGATAGCAGTAAAAGGTTAATTAACAGGGGTGCTAGTACGGGGCTCTCATGTCTGCCAGATCAGTGATTGCTCTCGTTAGCTTCGATTATAATCTGGAAGCCGAGACTATGAACGAGAGCTTAATTGTGTTTGTTAACACCGAGGAAAGCGTGACTGACACTGCCACAGCGAGTCCGTCGTGGGAAAGAGTAGAAAGCCACAGAAAACTAGCGTAAAGATATTGCGTAAATTCAGACATTTATAATTTGGATAAAGGAGACACAGACGTCTTGCTGGAAGACTGATTATTGTCTACATATGGAAAAGTCATTGTAAATGCTTTAATAATATTGCTGCAGTTGAAATATTGCTGCAGTTGAAATATTGCTGCAGTTGAAATATTGCTGCATTTAATTTTGTTGATCATGATAATTTACACCATCTTTTCAATTGTGTTCCCTATATAAGTCGACAGAGGATGTACTTTCAGCTTCACAGCGATGTTTCTCAATAACACATGCTAAGATAAGAATTGATAAAAAAATTATCAGATCTTGAACTGGGAGTAAAGTGTTGCAACACTGTTTACCTTCCATGCATGTTGTACGAGGCTACTAATTGGATTTTGAGATGGAGTTGGTTGTCCCGTTCCATACATAGTCAATGTGACGCAGTGTTTACGTTGAATTCAGTTGTGTAGAAAATCGTAGATATCACAGCTAAACTGTAAACCATAACACAACACTTTTCGTTATGTGGACTACATTCTGTTAATATGTAGGCGTTTGAGAACGAAAATATAAAAAGAAGATAGAAATGTATGATGACAAACAAACAAAATTATCATGTGACTTATTCCTTTCAGATCGTGGTAATCCTTCTGGATTCTCTGAACACTCCACGATTCTAGGCGAATAAAATTGCCGCAGCTAGAGACATAATTAAACAATCTAATATATCACTGCACCAGCGTCGGCTTGGACGCACTCTTCCTCTGTTGCCGTTAACTCTGCCTTCAGATATTAATCTTTCCAGGTGGCTTTCTTGGTGGCTTTTTGCACAATTTCTCTTTATTTCCACAGTGCAATCTTCTGCGCTATTTATGTTCGTACCCAAATACTGGAAATTTGTTACGTTGTGCTGCCGTTCTAAATTGTCAATTATTATCTTTGGTTGTACTTCCACTTTATGCGTTGGTATAGTTAAAAAATGTTTGATAATAATAATGATAATGAAAGTAATGTTAATGATAACAAGGTCTGAATGTCTTACTATTTACCTGTCAGATCAACCAATCATTAATGCAACTATTTAATCCCAGTGTATAGCTAGCATATAATTGTGAATATTTCCTCTTGGAAAGCCTATATCAATTCAACTGTACATTTTTTACTATGGCGGTGACCAGGGCATTTGAGTTGTTATGCACACAGAAGGTAACGTAGGTCTGCATCTTGAGTGACTCTATGAGTATGATTAAGAAGGTACAAGTGGGTCTCATTCGCGAACAGTGGATTGAGGCCTTGAGAAAGGCGAGGCTGAAAATATAAACTATATTTATTTTCGTGCCGGGACATGTTGGCGTTCGAGGCAATGAAAGATTGGATCAACTGGCATCATGCGCGATTGTGGCACAGGGCGATGGGGCAATGAATTGTGCTGACGTTTTAAATTCCTTAATAGATATACAACGCGAGAGTGAGACTAATGTGAATGATGATTCGCTTTCAATGGCTAGGATTAAAGATCAGGGTTTGAAATGCGGTGTTGCTAGAAGTGAACATTTTGGAGGGCGCAGAAGAATGATGGTCAACCAGCATAGGACCGGTACTATCAGCATAAGTGTAATGGCGGATACACTCAAGCAGAGATCGTAGCAACTATGGACGTGTCCAGTTTGCAGCAATGATGATTCGACAACTAACTAACTAAATAACTGTACATTTTATGTTTTTATAGGTTTCGCAACATTCAAAGAACCAAGCATTGCATATCATGTTGATTGAACCAGATGAGCTCCAATCCTAAACATAGTCCTAGCCGCCAACGTACACGCGGTGTCCGGTCAATGACCAGGTGGCACATTAAGTGTCGTGAGAAGATACTATGTGCAGTAGTTCTTAATTCCTTGCGAGATCTCAGAATAAGACAAAAGTGCTAGTCCTGTATAATTCAAGAGCGTACTAGGGTGGTGGCAAATACACAGCTGTCTGTCCCACCCATCGCAGTGAGAAGAGCGTACTTGGGTGGTGGAAAATACACAGTTTTCTGTCCCACTTATCTCAGTGACAGTGACCCAGTCTGGGCTACCTTGGATATCTTTTACAGAAGAATGATGCTTGGCAGGTTTGCTGAAGCTAATGACTAGAATCTTTATGTTCAGGAAAGGGGAAATGCCACAAAACTCATATTAGTAAATCTGATTGGGAGGCTTCATCTCAAAACTGAGAGCTTTAGTCTTCTGGTGTACATAGCTGAGAACTGGGTCTTCTGGTGTACATCGCTGAGAGCTGGAATCTTCTGGTGTACATTGCTGAGAACTGGAGTCTACTGGTGTACATTGCTGAGAACTGGAGTCTTCTGGTGTACATCGCTGAGAACTGGAGTCTTCTGGTGTACACCGCTGAGAACTCTAGTCTTCTGGTGCACACAGCTGAGAGCTGGAATCTTCTGGTGTACATTGCTGAGAACTGGAGTCTACTGGTGTACATTGCTGAGAACTGGAGTCTTCTGGTGTACATCGCTGAAAACTGGAGTCTTCTGGTGTACACCGCTGAGAACTCTAGTCTTCTGGTGCACACAGCTGAGAGCTGGAGTCTTCTGGTGTAAACCATTGAGTGCTGAAAACTTCGTGTGTACACCGCTGTGTACTGTTATCTTCCGGTGTACACAGCTGAGAGTTGGAGTCTTTTGCGCATGAAAAAAACAACTTTGAAGACATCACCCCACTACACATGGGAAGTATGAACCAATGTTTCATAATTGTTGGGGATTGAAACAATAACAACTATAATATTTTTATAGGACGATAACAAAAACTCATCATAAGCTAGCATATACTGAACAGGAAGTAGCAGTCATGTGCAGGAATTCTTACTTCCTCGTTAGAACTCAGAATCGGATAAAAATGCTAGCCCTGCATAATTCAAGAGTGCAAAAGAGATAGCAACAGCAGTTATCTAAAATAACTTACCCTGATCAATCGTCTGCTTGAATCCCTGAAGAGCCATATTGCTGAAGTTGCTCCATGCATTAAAGTCAGCGCGCATGTATGGCGAGTACGGATTAAGTGATGCAGGCGTTCGCTGAAGTGTAGATCCTGCATACGCTGCAGCAGCAGCCGCAGCAGCATCAGATGGTGTCATGATCTGGCCTGACTGGGATGGTGAGAATCCAAACCTTGATGTTGCAGCTTGAGAGGTATATGGCATTCCAAGGCTGTCTGTTTGCCACATAGCAGAACCGGGGGGTGTCCCTGTCAGAGATGGCGGTGTTGGCTGCCCAACGCCGTTGCCCATTCCATAAGCTGACATATGAGCACCATGCATGGAAGGACGGTTGGTTGGGACGTATACTGGTGTCGAAGGTGTATGCATAAATGACGCTGATATATTCTCGTGATTGTATGGCGAAGAGCTTGATGTAGGAGGACCCATATTGAGCGAAGGGGGTGGACCTGCCAACGATGAGATTGACGGATGAGTGCCTCCGTTTTGATACATAACTGAAACGTTTAAAGAAAGCAAATACATTTCTATATATATTCTGAAAAATAGTGTCATTGATAATTGTGTAACATTTCGTGATATCACTCAATACATTCTTCTCGTGGAAGTAGAGATTTATAACTATACAAACCTGCTTTTGTGTCTTCAGAATACATACAACATCTATGTCTATATAATTTATGACAATATAATTTATGCCTACGTGATTTATGCGTACATCATTTACACAACTTATTCTTAAATCATATGTGCTTACATCACTTATGCTTACATAATTTATTCCTAAATCACTTAAGCTTATATCATTTATGTCTATAAAGTATATGCATTCAACATTTACGATAATATCGTTTATACCAACACAATTTATACTTCTATTATTTATATAATTTATTATTACATTATTTATGCCTGCAACATTTCTGCTTACATCATTTATGCCTTGTTAGTTTATGCCTAGTTCATGTATGCCGACATCATCTATATATGCCTACATCTGATAGATGCTGTGTGCTGCCCAGACAAGCTAAAGAACAGTCGAAATTCATTGTTGTCGCTTGTCAACATCAGAATAAAAAAACAGTCTTCTTCTTCTTCTTCTGTGTTCAGTATCTGCAGTCATGTTAGATTGTCATGCTTGTCGTCAGGGAGAAGTCTACTGTATTCTCCAGGTCAGAGCAGCTGCTCCATAGCTTTTGCCTCAAACCTGTATCCTCTGTCCAGGTCTGTTGCCTATGCTCTTTGTATGTTGGGCAATCCTGTAGTATGTGTTCAGTAGTCTGGATTCCGGATTTACATCACATTCATCTGTGTATGAGATCCTCAATCGGTAAAAGTGACCCAACAGTCTGCAGTAGCTTGTTCTAAGGCGAAATATTGTGATATGTTGGTATCTTTCGAAGTGATGTATCACATCATGTTTGTCTTCCACTTCCATTTATTTCTTCCACTTTGCTGTGTATGTGTTCTGCATTATTGTTTTTGTATTTCTGTAGGACAGTGGGTGCCTGTGTTGTTGAATTTTGCTTCCTGTTTATGACAAAGCATCCGTTTTCTCATTTCCCATGATTCCATAATATGATAGTATAAATTGAAGGGCAATAGCTGATGATTTTTGGGTATGTCGTAGCTCGTGTCTGATGTTGTACTGAAGGTTTTCATTTGTGTTGTTCTAGATTCCAGTAGGGATCTGCAATCTATGAATATAGTTATCTTTTTAGGACTTGGCAGACCTGGTTCAGTGATGACTTTCAGTGATTGATAGGCTGCAACTTCTTCTGTGCTAAAGTTTGAGGAGTATTTCCCGGTTGGAAAAGCTATTGTTATTGTCTTCCCGTATTTGTGTCTTAAAAGAATTCCACCTCCTACATTCTTTACTGCTCCCTCTGTCGATCCATTTGTGTAGACATGTACTCAATCCTTGGGATTGTATTTAATTTCTACCAACTCTAGTGTCAATGCTTTTAGTTAAGGTGGAGTCCTGTATTCATTTTTAATTATTCCAGTAACCTCCGTTATTATGGAGACGTTTTGAAGACTATTCTGTGGCTCTTCAAAATCCGTTAGTGTTTCAATTTCAGTTGGGAGGTTTATGATGATATATTTGTGTTATTGATGGATATGGTTAGAGTGACAGAAGCTGGTTATCTTCAGCCTACTTGTGGTTGATCTAGGAATTTGCGCATACATAGGAAGGTCTGGCATGTGCTTAATTTTTTCCCCTTTGCACAAGCACTCTTTCTGCTCTTCTTCCATCAAGTGAGCGGATGTTTACATGTTTTCCATTGCATGGAGTGGAGTGGTTTTATCCCTCCTGAGATTAGTTGAAGTACTGCAATTCTGTACTTTAGAGAGGCGATCAGTACTTGTTTTTGGTACTGATGTCCAGGCTGTCAATCCATATTCTACTACAGGTCTGACTGTACCCATGTAGACTTTTCGGAGAATACTTCCATTTGCTCATCATCCTGTGCCTGCAAGTTTATTCATCAAGGATAGTTTGCTGTTTGCTTTTTGCTCAGTGGTTATCAAGTGTGATTTCCAGTTGAGTGGCTTGTCTAGTTTAACCCTAAGATATGTAGGGTTCTCCTCATGTACTTATTTGCAGTTTTGTTTTTTCTTGGTGGCTTGAAAGTGAGAGGATGTTGTCACAGTTTTGGAGAGGTTGATCCGAACTTCCCAATAAGATGCTAATTCACCTAGGGTGTCAAATGCGGTATGCATTCTGTTCTTTGCAGTAAATAGGTTGCCTGCCACTCTCCAGTCAGCAAAGTCGTCTGCATGCAAAGCCTTTCAAATATGATGTGACAGTTTCTCTCCAATATCATTGATGAATACCAGGAACATTAACAGTGACTTGTCAACATCATCAACGTCAGAATAACACAACACAGATTTGTCATGTATAGCGTAAGATATGACAGCGGAGATTTTGCGGGTCGAGTTCGATGTACAACCCTAGAGGTCAGTGACTGAATTGTCACATTTAAACCGGATGTTTCAGGCTCATAAGCGTAGATAATTTTCCTTGCTGTAAACAATGGTACAACATATCCCTTCTTCTTCTTTGCGTTCGTTCTCTGATAACCACCACGAAAGTTCATGCGATTTCATCCGGGGAGTGTGAAGTACGTTATACTGCTTGTTCCACAGCAGAGGCCCGAACTTTCAAGGCCCAGCACATCCGTTTTCGGGATGACTTTATTTCGGGTAGTGGGCTTCCATAGTCTGTGACATTTTTCCAATCTGTCACCAGACGTCGAATCTGTATCGACTCTACGCCGTGACGGTTTATCACAAAACTGTGCCTTTGGACTTTTCAGGCCAAAAATTGTCCCTGGGTGGCAGTCTACGTGGAGACGGTAGTCAGGGATTAGGTATGGGTCGACTACGTCTATCTTTCACGAGATGTTTGGCTGACAGTGAACTCGTCTCGCGTCATTAGACGTATTGTGTCTATCGCGTACTGAATCTTTTCTTTCCGAGTATTGGTAAGCATCTATGGTAGAGTTGAACACAGGTTCGTTCGCCCTCTTAGTCGAGATGTCATTCATCAACATCTTGAACCCCTCATTCAAGTCTGACTCTACACATTTTGAGGAACACTGCGGCCTGGAAGATTGTTCTCGAGCTGAATAAAAACACTATCCGCGAGCATGATTCCGGTATAGGAAAGCATCTATGGTAAAGTTAAGCCTGGTCTGTTAGGCACTCCGAGGACTAGAGCTGCGTTCTCGAGCCGAACAGCACTTCAGTTCTGATTTCCTTTCACCGTTTTTCCTTTCCGTTTGCACGTAGCTCTGCCCTCTGATGATGTGCTGCACTCTCATTATACTAAAAACGATTTCTTTTGAACTCACTATTCTTCATAATATCTGCCTTTTCTGAGCCAATTGCACTGGGCCTCCTCCAAAGCTCAAGCCAGATTAAGCTGCATCACTGTGTGTCGACCGTAATTTTGTATGTGTTGGTACAGAGGTGTCGGAGATATTGCTTGTTTTTTGCAGTCAATTCTCATTCCATCTGCAAACTCCACAGTTCCGGACATCATCCCAAAATTGTTTGCCAGAAGCAGCACGAGCCACATACTTCTGTTTCTAGGGTTCACTGCGAGGAGGTACTTTTAGAATTTTTGTTATCTGCTAACCGTGGGTCCACCGAAAATAATGCGTACCATTTTCACCAAAAATATTCATTACGTTCCTGATTAAATGAGGAGTCGCAAAGGTACGGCTCCCTGGCCAAATTGTTTCACGCAGCTATTTATAAAGGTAAAGGTAGATCCCATTGCAGCCATCTGCCATCGGGGATGTAAATAATTTTTCATGTACTAAACCGCAGCAACTAATAAGTGAGGTGATTTCTCTTCCTTGCTGTCTCTACATCCCCTAACTCATACGTCAGATACCCATTTACTGCTGAGGGACCTGGAGGAGTAGTCGTGTGAAGCGAGAAATCACGACTGGGACTTTTTGTGTGTCCGGACGGGTTTTCGAACCTGACACGCTATAACCCGGTGATAGTAAGCAAGCTCACTATAAAAAAGGCTATCAGATAGCTATATACACTGCCTGCCAAATTATTTCAGATTATGATATGTATGATTCAGAATCTTGTCTAATGCGCCTGGCAACAACTACTTCCACGATCTTTGAAACTTTGAAGGACTATACAAATGTTTTTGATCCCCATGAAGAAAAATACTCTAACCGTCCCAACGGGCTAAAATGTTCAATTCGCTACATTTTTTCTTATTGTCGTGTTATTCGTTTGTGACTATTTATATAATTATAGTCGCATGTCAAACATAGCCAAGACCGACCAATGAAATTCTCGAAAATAATAAAAATATAAGATCATGTTTATATTTTCTGTAGACAGGTTTGTATATGGAATTCCGGTCATCATCCTGCTAGCCAGCAATAATTTAAGAAATAACACAGGAGAATTAAAAAAAAAAAAAAAAGGATGTTAGCTTTACAATATTCCAAAGTTATATCGGCGAAATTACGAATATATCTACACTATTTTAGTTAATTTGGTTCATTTATTTAGTACCAATTTTGATGAGATATGCTCCTGTCAACGCTGGATGTGATACCAATGTGGTTATATCAGGTGTATTATGTTTTAATAATATTAATTCCATTAAATATTATGTTACCTTAGTTGATGTGAAACCGGAACTCAGCAGATAATATGTGGATGATGATCTATAAATAGTGATGATCACGTGAGAGAGACATCAACAAAATGGCTGATCAACGTTTGCAATCACATGAGCAAATGTCAAGTGATTTCTCCCACTAAAAAATTGATTAGAAAGTTTGGTTCCGTTATCAGTAACTTATCCTCTGTTAGAAACTTGGGATTTCCATCTGGGAAGAAAAAAACAACAACACGAAATGAAATATAACACATGTGTAGTTTGAGTTGTTTTACGGTTTCATACAAGATCCTAAATAGGTTCTAACATTTCTAACAAGGAGGGCTCTAACAAGGTCTCTAGCTTTAAGAAAATCATCATCATCATGTGACATATTCTTTACAGAATGTGGTCTTCCTTTTGGACTCTCTGAATACTCCGCGATTCTGGGCGAGTTTACCTGCCACAGCTAGATTTATGTTTAAGAAATCTGATATATCACTGCACAAACGTCGTATTTGGCGCCCTCTTCCTCTGTTGTCGTTAACTCTGCCTTCAGTTATTTATCTTTCCATGCTGCTATGTCTCTTTATATGTCAACGAAAACGCAGCTTTCTTGTTAGGATGTTGTTAAGGAGTCAGGCCTCTTCGACGTTTATTGATCTTAACACTTCTTGATTTAGCAATGTTTTCTTGATTTACCTTTTTAACTGTCCATGGTATAAGTACAATTTTCTATAGCATCTCATTTCGAAAGCAAGGATTCTCTTTGCTATTATTTTATTTAATGTCTAGGCCTCGTTATAGTATATTGCCACATGAATTGCGCATGTTCTGATATATACATAGTTTGCCTATGCTGCTTGTATCTTGTTAAAGATTTTTCATTTGGGTAAGTTTTAATATCTCCATTGAAATTCTTCTCTTGATTTTGACATCGCAGTCATCTGAGCTATCTTTGCTTGTGCCCAAATACTGGAAATATGTTACGTCGTCTAGTTTGAAATTATCAATTATTATCTTTTGTTGTACTTTCAATTTATTCATAGTCATAATTTTTGTTTTCTTCATATTTAAGTACAGTTTTTGGTCTTAACTGTATTCTTTTGTTGAAAGCAACGTTTTCATTAGACCATCTCTGTTTGTTGTTTGATAAGAGAGATATGTGTCGTCAGCATATCTAATTTTTTAACTTCCGCTAACAAATGGTGTAGAAAATGATTTTTATTTTTTATTTCTCTTTCTGCTATTCCATAAACGGATTTCCTCCTTAAAGCAATGGCAAACTACAAGAGTAATGTGCCTCGTAATACTATTTTGGATTATTCTTCTTCTTCAGCGTTCATTCTCAAACTCCTGCTAGATTTCTCCTGTAGCAGTACTGCTAGATCTCCAGCAAGATGCACTCCAGAGAATGGAAATGCGACGTGTCGCCGTTTTATTTGCGCCAATTACCCGACACATCCGTCTTCGGTGGATATTTTTGATAATATGAACATATGTGAATTTAATACCCACTTACAAATAGCCAAACAGCCATCACGAATAAAAATTAAGGCGATCGAGATACATCACGTCGCGAAGGCCATTGCTGATGACCATTGCAACACTCGTGTCGGTGGTAAATTTAAGAACAGTGCAAAAGAAACTGTTATGTTTGGCACGTGGAATGTTAGAAATTTATATCAAAAGAATATACACATTGTAGCGAGAGAAATGAGACGTCTAGGATTAGGAAAATAGAACACGATATTTTGTCTTGAAAACAAAAAATAGAAACAGTAAACTCTCCACAGCAACCACAGGATAACATTATTGTAAATATGTGAAATTGTATGTGATTTATTGATATATACATTAAACTTGCAGGTCCTGAACAGGTGTTTTTTTTTGGTAATTTGGTGGGGTTTATTTTAAAAAGTAATTTCTTATTTTTCTTGTGTGGTTTTTATGAACGTTTAGACTTTCAAACCCATTACATGGGAGAGGAGGGTTAACCCATATAATATTTTGGTGGCTTCAGCCTTAGTACTTCTAGTCATGTACTGACTTCCACCTTAGTACTTCCAGTCATGTACTGACTTCTGTTTTAGTACTTCCAGTCATGTACTGACATTCGTCCTAGTACTTCCAGTTATGTTCCGATTTCCTTAGGGGGGATCCATAAAATACGCCAACAGTTATGGTGGGAGGAAGGTATAAAAACGTGTCAGTATTTAACAAGTGAATACTGTAACACTACCATTTCAATACACCACTTAAATAGTATGAATTTGAAAATGTTTTCGAAAATTTGAAACAATGGATACAGTTTATTCTTACTAGTTCTGCTAAAAAATTATTTTCTTGGGGGAGGGGGTTGGTGTTGGGGGAGGGAGTTTTTAAATAATTAAAAAATTAAGCTAGTGTAGTCCTTGCATTCTTGGCAGTTGCTAACAAGGAGAGGGGTGACGAGTGGGTAAAAATTGGCAAAATGTCTTTGAAATGTTTTATAGAGATAGACACTAAGTGTGGAGTTTGAACCCAAATATATACCGGTTGGTATACATAACAGAGGTACATAACTATGAAATGAGCCATGTAGATGAGTGATGTGAAAAACCTGCAGATTACCTTACAGATGATAAGGAGAAACTAAACATTGGCGTCACTCGTACGTACAAGATTTAAACGCCAGGAAATACAGGAAGATAACAGCAGCGACTCTAACCGAGATATAACCACAGAGAAATATTCTACACCGAAAAGTAATATAAAAAGACAGCAACATTTCCTTACAAACTATCAAATGCTTTTCTTGTTAACAATCTAAAGATTTGTATCACATTCGAATTTCATTCATGATATTGTGTGTCACTTTTCAGTGTTTTTATTTTATTCCGATGAAGGCATATTGATTGAAACGATGATTTCATTTCTGTTTTATTCACTGTTAGTAAGTTCTCGGTTTAAAAAAAAAAATTATTCGCTCTTCATCTGTTTCATATTCTGAGATATCAACGTTTCTCAGATTTTCATGAAAAATGAAAAACAAAAAAGACAAGTCACATATTGTAACAGGTGCTGTCTGGTGTATGCTCCCGGGGAGTCAAAGATAACTTTGATTGGCCTGATAAGCAGACATCAAGAAATTTAAAATTATTTCCTGTTGTTGAAATCTAAATTTTTTATATAAACCGGACATCCGCATTAAAACTGAAATGAAAATAAAAACGAAAACAAATAAACGAAACAAATAAATAAATCTTCTTGATTGGGTTATTTTGGGGAATATCAAAATTATTGTTTAGTAAAAATCTTGTGCATCCGTTTCCTCCAAAGGAGTTCACAATTTGTGGATACTGTCTAAACCACACAGAATTCGCATTGGAAATCGGAACATCATTAGTACTAGGAAGTAATAAAAAATAAGGCAAAGCACCACATCCCCCACTGAATAGCTTTTCAACGAAAAGTGAGAAGTCGTCACCAAAAATTCCACAAAAAACTTTGGAATTACCCACAAAAACTATAAAATTACAATATGTTTAAGTAATTAACACCCCCCCCCCTTTTTTTCAACCACCGAAGACATACCTTCGCATGACCAGTCTTCATTTTACGATCTTATGGGCGTATTGACAATGAGCCCACATGTTTTGTATCGACGATTCGTCAATTAACTACATGTAATTGATTTGATGTATTATGTTCCCCCATTTATAATCGCTGTTTGCACGTGAATGTGCATTTTGTTGTTACGGGCATTAAAGAGGAAACGCTTGTGGGTTACCCGGCCTAGAATAATAGTTATTTTACTAATTTTATTGATAACATATCCTATTCAGGACGTAGATATCAAACGAGCAATTTTTGGCTGTGATGATATTTTAGGTCAATACAAATATAAATACATATATAACCAATATAAACACGTTCAGCAGTTTGCTATTGATGCACATAGGATGCACAATTGCTTTTGGCGGGGATCGAACTCGGTACCTTGGCCGTCACAGACGCGCTCTGTACCACTTCGCCATAGAGCCGTACTAATTGTATTAATTACGTTATTTATAACATTTATGTTGGGTTCAGTGGTTGATTGGTTATTCGCACAAGCAAATTTCGTTCGAACTTACTCGTGGTTCGAAATATGAGGAACAAGTCTGAAACAAGTCAACATATTACAATATTTTGGTACGTTAATATCATAAGATGGAGATTTTATTATAGAATTTACATTATAATTGACCAGACAAAGGTAACATGCCATAAGAAAGAAGAAGAAGAAGAAGTTCATGTGTAGTAAATATATCGTTGTCTATTGATGTGAGAAACATAGTTCTGTTATATTACATAGAACCAATTCTGATGTATGCAAGTGACTCTTGCACAATCAGCAAATTAATGAAAAATTATGTAGTGGTAGTAGGGATGTGTTTGTATAGACGAATGATAAGAACATCATGAACAATAAAAATAATTTATGAGGATATCTCCAAAGAAGTTAATTAATTACAAAATAGATCAACTCACTCGCATCAGAAAAATACAATCCACAATTTTGGACAATACACGAAACAGAAAGATGATAACCAACGCCACGCCATGAACTATAAGAAGATATCTCAATTGATATGGGTATTTTATTCTATGAACACAACTATAAGATATTTCCAAATATTACAACAAAATATGTTTGTACATTCGTGTAAACGTAAGACGTGTTCTCTCGATGTTTGCTTAAACCAAGGAGCGGATGATTCTCAAAAGAGGCCCCTGTAGAACAAAGTCTAAAATGTGTGTAAATATACCTTGGTTACACATTTCTGATACCTTGTCCGGCCTTCTGCGTTTATATCAGTAGTGAGAGAGCTATGTCCAGTCGAGATAACTTTGAGAGATGTCAACGTGAGAACACGGGGCTGATAAGAGACACACCTGAGTAGACTAGAGGTGTGACATATTTGTTCAAACCACCTGCACAGAATATAGTTCAAACGAACCACATAGGTAGTTGTACTGATAATGTTGGTATCCTACTCACTCTCAGTCAGTAGAAATGTGAAGGGATAGTTACTCTTTATTTCTGAGGCACGTCAGTTTTAACCATGAACTACAATCCTCCTTGAGTATATCAAGGAGTATGTGCATTACAGAACTTGGCCGCGTTTTTATTTAATGATAAAAGTAGCAGGCACAAACAATATTCAGAAAAATGAAAAATATATTGTATAATATCACCTTATTATTAGATATGAGGAAGTGAGTTCTGCAGTGCTATATAACTCCTATACTAACATATGGATGCGAGTTTTGGGCAATAAACGAACGGGAAAGTGGGAAATTAGAGGCAGTAGAGATGTGGTTCTACAGAAGAATGCTGAGAATACCATGGACTGCCGGAAAAACGAATGTGGAAGTGTTGAAAGTGCCAAACAGGAGACAGAGCTTAATGAATAATATAAGAAGAAAAAACAATTTCATTTTTATGGTTACGTTATGAGACAAGGAAAACATAATCACAACAGGCAATATTGAAGGCAACATATATATAGGGCGACAACGTGAAGAAATAGTAGACAATTTAACAACCTGACATGGCAGGGAATCAACACCGATATTGATACATAATACTGGAGATAGAAAGCCGTGGATAGTCCTGATTGCATACGTCAGCCGATATGGCACCTGATGATAATGATACAAGTAACTGCTAATAGTATTATTTACATTCATTCTCAAACTCCCTCTTGATCTCTGCTGAAGTAGAACAATGCTACCAGTATACATCCACAAGAATGTAGTCAGAGAACGTAGATGCGTTGTATCCCTGCTTTGTTTCAGTAAATCGTCCGACATATCCGACTTCGGTGATGATACTAATAGGTAATAAGAAGATAAAAGCGACACTACATATTGCGTTCTCAGGACTGCATATGTAGAAGCACCGAATCGCTTCTATGGAGATAAAGGCTGCTGAGGAGACAAATTCGTTGCCGATGTCCCAGGACATTTCTCATGCATACATCATCATCAGGTGACATATTCTTTCCAGAACGTAGTCTTCCCTATGGTTCTCTTGAATTCTCCGCGGTCTTGAGCAAATTTAGTGAATATGCTCCGCAGGAAAAATAAGTATGAAGTGAAATGTTGCTCCACTCTTCCTTGGCAATAGAATATATTTTTTCAGGACGCAGGAATTTTGTCTTCAAATAATGTATATACAGTACTTACGCTTAGTAAGATTTCTGAATTATCCGGATGTCAACAGCTTGCCGGGAAAATTCAACATGGACAGGTTGTCTGAGACGCCTTCTGTATCTCCCCGCCACAGAGCGGGAGTTCACTTCCCTAAACATCAACAATATATGTATGATGTTCTTCTTCTTCGTAGTTCGTTCCCACTATGCCATTGATATCTCTTATAATGATGGCGCCCAGTCTCATGTTACTCACATCGAAATACATTTTTTCTTAAGGTAGTTTAGGGGAAGACTATAGGGTAAACGGAATTTATCACACTCGAATACTCCATATAATTCCATATAGTGAAAAACACACCATAAACATTTTTTATTGTTTTTGTTGGGTGTTACCTCAGAGAATCTTCTGTTGTTGGCTGAATAACAACTTCCAAGATTTGTTATGATAAAAGTCTTTGACATAACTACTTATGAAGAACGTTTATGGTTGAAAGTAGAGTAAATAACTATCAGATGTATATTTTATTATTAATAAAATATTTAAGGCTCAAAAGGTGTAAAGGATTGACTTAAATGTACTCGGGTTATCCGAATATGTAATCCGTCACGAACAACGAAGCGGCACGCCAACTGTCGATGGTACAGCTCATAGCAATGTAGCTCAAGCCCGTAGCTTCAAGTAATGATCCCCAGGAATCTACTTTAAAGACCACTTTATAAATAAGAAATCGCAAAGGGGATTCGAACCATCGACCTATTGAGTACATAAAGAACGTCTTACCCACTACACCAGAGACACTCCTTAAAAAATATCCCATCTGTTAATCGAACCCTGGTCTCTCACATCACAGACGGAGATACTTGCCACTATTCTACCGAGGACTATGAATAAAAATATCGAAACAAATACCACAAAAATTCAAGCAACATCATTTCCGTAAATTGGGAGCGTATACAATGTTAACATAAATATACAATCACAATGATTTTGTCATTCATGCAACATTCTTCTTTCTTGACTACCGTGAAATGCCGGATATCACCAATCCTAGGCAACGAGGGTTAAGGATGGAAACCATCCAACTTCCTGGCCCTTTTAGAAGGACATCAAGGTTGGCGATCGTATAATTCTGTTATAGGTCAATCCAGATGACAGTATTTGTAAAGGTGTGTTGGTTATCTGCGGAACCAGGATGGTAATCAATCAATCAATCAAATAACTGGACCCCCTATGGTGTCTACACATCCTCGGGTGCATAGGTCACTGAAATGGAATTCCCAGTTATCTCTGCGCTTAACACTTAAATGTGTTCTCAGATTAATTATATGCGTCGGGACCTTCATGGTCACTTTTCTTAATGTGTCCCTAGGTTTCACAGGCGATAAACATGTCGTACGTATAGTATCGATCGACTATATCAACATGTCAGTCACTTATTTTGTTATCACAGCGTGTTCAGAACAACTTTCTAACCTTTACACACACCCTATCCTGTATATAGTACAGGATAGTATCCGTATGTGTCAAATATGGACATCTAAACAAATCACAAACAAACTAAAAAGGATAAGTACAAATGCTACCTATATTCTATATTAATTTATGGCACAGAAACATGAATAATGAACAATCAATTAGAAGACAGAATTGATGTCTTTGAGATGTGGATATATAGAAGAATAGGGAGAATATCATGTAAGGAGAAGAAAACGAAAAAATAGGTTCTGAAACATCGTATACAATATTTCATGAAGGAAATATAAATGAAAGGAGCAAAGTATTTTGGACATATTAAGGACATGACACCCTGTTGAAGATCTTACGTAAGGGTAGAGTTGACGGGATGTGAGCAAGAGGTAGGCAGAGGTACACGTGGGAGGGAAGAATCACGAGATCAGAAGGCTACAGTGGCGCAGTGCACCATCAAGGCAACAGTCAGAGGATTTTTGACGTCCGATGCAGCAAACCTCGTTGACGAAACGGTATTTTATGATGATACATTTTGTATCAACTGCAATTATGTATTATATAGGGAGCAAATTGTCTTAACTATGCACCTGGTCTTAACTATGCATCTGGTCTTAACTATACACCTCGTCTTAACTATGCACCTCATCTTAACTATACACCTGATCTTAAGTATACACCTGATCTTAACTATATGCCCGGTGTATATATTGCAGGCAACAGTCACTAAATTGGATGCCACCGGGAGTAAGAAGAAGAGGGAGACCTATAGAAACTCTACGAAGAACTATTAATAAAGAAGGCATGTCAATGAACCTAAACAATACCCAAGAACTGAAAGACCTAGCAACAAAAAGACAGAGATAGAATGCCATGGCCATGGAGGAATATAGCATAACATATTGTATAAGGCGTCTAAGGAGATTTGAAGCAGTATTAACTATAATCATCGATATGAATCATACTGAACAGGACTATACTGTAAATTTTCTCAGTGTGATGCAAATCTTCGAAATGACGCCACGTACATATATTTTGATTGATGCCGCATGATGCGGCTGCCTCTTTACATCATATCACGAAATGACCTTAATACTGAAGATATCTACCTAAATTATCACCCTCGGCAATATAAGACTTACTGGTTCATTCATTAAGTGCCGTCTCCGCAAACAAAGTTTTACCTTCTGACTCAAGCTTTCTTAAAGACAGACTATTCCTTCGATTGTTAATTGGCCATTATGAGAATACTGTATGTGAAAGCCAATCAAAATCATGAGAAGTGTTAAAAGGGGTCACTTTCATTGGCTGAATTTCTTATTAGCCAGATTAAGGAGTATGCTTTGTACTTAAGAGATAGAAGGTTCGAATCCCACTCGCGACGTTTCGTTTATAAAGTGCAATGTTGTCGGAGATAACTGAGAATTATCACTTAAAGTTACGGAGTTACGTGCCATGATTGGTACATTACAAATGCGGCTTTCCTCTTCTTTGAGAGAGATGGAATACACATGGGTCTAGGGGCTGTCAATTGTTGACCCTTTCCCTCCCCATAGTCAACAGCTTGTCAAGGAGTCATGAACACCCCTTCCTTTCTTATTATGTAAAAAATCACCCCCCCCCCCCCAATTGTGTTTGTTGTAAATACTACACAATTTTATCAGATTTTTATAATGTTTTCTTCCTTTAAATTCCAACAATTTAAATATTCTATTAAAAACAGAAGTATTGTTGGCGTCAACATTCGTCTCCCTTATCAACAACTGTCAAACTATCTCAGATCATCTCCCTTATCAACAATTGCCACACTATCTAAGACCATTTCCCTTATTAACAACTGTCAAACTATCTCAGACCATTTCCCTTATTAACAACTGTCAAACTATCTAAGACCATTTCCCTTATTAACAACTGTCAAACTATCTCAGACTATTTCCCTTATTAACAACTGTCAAACTATCTCAGACCCTCTCTCGTATCAACAACTGTCAAACTCAGACCCTCTCCCGTATCAACAACGACCTTCTTCCGTATCAACAACGGTCAAACTATCTCAGACCCTCTCCCTTATCAACAATTGTCAAACTATCTCAGACCCTCTCTCGTATCAACAACTGTCAAACTATCTCAGATCCTCTTCGTTATCAACAAATGGCAAACTTTCTCAGACCGCTTTCATTCCCCTAATTTGGGTGCAAAGGGAACGCATTGCTCTAGGCGGACCCAGGGTTAGCAGATAACCAAGATCCCAAATGTACCTCCACGCGGTGCACCCTGGAAACAGAAATACAGCAGCTCGAGCTGATTCTGGCCAAATCATTTGGGGATCGTGTCCGAGAATGTGGAGGTAGCAGATGGAAAGAGATTTGACTGCACAAGAGACAGACAATATCTCCGACACCACCAGCATCACCACATATAGCGACACTGTCGACATACAGTGAAGCTAATCAGTCCAGTCCGAACATTGGAGGGGCGGCCAATGTAAAATGCACGTAAAGGTAGATGCATGGCGAGAGACAAATAGATTTCATGCCGAGTACAATGAAACAATGAAAGGGCAGAACAGCGCTAGAGGGCAGCGCGAACTGCAAAAAGAAAGTGAAAAGTCTCTAGGAAAGGTGAACTACAAGCTCCGTCATCTCGAGACGAGCATCTAGTTACCTGTGTTCCTTACAGACAGAGACCCAGACCCATCCATTGGCGGCTGGTAAAGCAAGAAGACCTAATCCAACTCTAATGTCGAGCCTTCCTAAACCGGAAATATGCTCGCGAAGAGAAAGGGTTCTGTACCCAGTGGCTTAGGCAAGAAAGGGACAACGATGGTAGTCCTGGTCCAACTCTACTGTCAAGGTTTCCTATACCGGAAGTACACTTGCAGAGAGAAAGGGTTCCGTACTCGATGGGCTCAGGCACAAAATGGACAACGATTTAGCCCTGGCCCAACTCTACTGTCAGGTTTTACTACACCGGAAATACACTTGAAGAGAAAAAGGGTTCAGTACCTAATGGGCTCAGGCGCTATTGGGACAAGGACGCTCAGCTCGAGAACGCCTTGATATATATCAAACGCGTGGTGTGAAACTCGAACTTGGACAAGGGGTACACGATGTCGGTGAATGACACCTCGGCTAAGAGGGCGAAAGAGCCAGGGTCCAACTCCTCTGTTGAGTTCTTCCCCTTAAGGAACCAGGCTCACGGATGAGAAACGGTTCAGTACCCAATGGGCACAGGCACAGCACGTCCAATTACACGAGGCAAGTTCATAGACAGTGGAACACCTCGTGCGAGTCAGACGAGAGCAAAAATTGTCTGGGCGAAGAGTCGACACTACGCGTGCCTGGAGACAGATATAGAGGCTGTCACACGCTAAGGGTAGCCCACCCGAATTGTCAAGGCATGCCGAAATCGGATGTGCTAGGCCTACAAAGCGCATAACGGTGGCACAACGTAACCACGCTCCCGGCGGAAATCGCACGGATATCCGTGATGGTTACAATGGAGCGAACGCAAAACAAAACAAACAAACAAACATTCCCGTAATTGTTTACGTAATTTATGCACAGCCCATAAGACATCATAAGTGTACCGTGAAGTCAATTCTCTACGCCTTCCTGCCATTGAACAAGTCCAGAATTGTAAAATTAATCTGAACGAGTAAATCTACAAAATAGCAAGACTAATGTGAGTGAGAAAATAAAACATCTGCAGAAAATTAAGGCTAATCTGAGGGAGTAAATCAAATATTTACAAACTAGTAAGACTAAATTGTGCTAGTAAATCATACATCTGCAGAATAGTAAGACTAGTCTGCGTTAATAAATCAAACCTACAGAATGTCTTGATATTGCTCTTTAGTCATGTAGAATTCTCCCAGGAATACACGATAGTTAAGTTCGTGACATCACATAATACAACCACATTAAATAAACCCGTCATCTGGGAGTTTCGAAAGCTCTTGACAATTGCCTCATCAAATGACTGCCATAGAGACGCCAGCCTGGAGGTTAAAGTAAAATCCACGCTCTTGTGTAGGAAACACGATTGACAAATTTATTGAAATTGTTATTCCCTTGGTGTCCTATCCCAGTCATCTATCCACTCACACACACTTCAACATTATCTACATACTCACATATTCTTTAACTCATCGTCTACCCCTCAAACACTCTTCCTCCCATCATCTACCCATTTATACACTCTTCCACCCATTATTTATCCACACTCACACACTCTTCCACAAATAAATATTATGTTGTGTCTAGAGATCTTGAATATTAAATCGAGGTGTTGTTAAGATATACATTTTATAAATTCACGTCAATAGATAAAAATCTCCCGCCGAAGACGGATGTATGGGCCATTGGCGGAAATAAAACGGCAACACAACGCATTTCCATTCTCTGGACTACATCTTGCTGGAAATCTAGTCGGACCATGGTCCTGCTATAAGGGAGGTTCAGAGGGAGTTTGATAATGAACGCTGAAGAAGAAGATAAATATTGTTCGAGTGATTCAAATTCTTCACCCAAATAAGATAATAAAAACAATAAGTAGACTTAGAAAAGATTGAAAACTTAACCCATTCCCCCAAACTCTCTTAACATGCAATGTCGTATATATGTTTCTGTCTGATACTGGGTATCTGGTCTGAACTACTATATTGTGGAAGCTGAGAGAAAATACTGTTGCAGGAAATTATTATGTTTTACACTAATTTCCCTCATGATCTTAAGTTCTCAGATCAGGTGCTCTACTTTTACTACTGAATCTATGAGAATCTCTATATTAATTTTACTTTTACTACTGAATCTATGAGAATCTCTCTATTAATTTTATTTTTACTACTGAATCTATGAGAATCTCTTTATTAATTTTACTTTTACTACTGAATCTATGAGAATCTCTTTATTAATTTTACTTTTACTACTGAATCTATGAGAATCTCTCTATTAATTCTACTTTTACTACTGAATCTATGAGAATATCTCTATTAATTTTCTCTACTTTTTCTACTGAATCTATGAGAATCTCTCTATTAATTTTGCTTTTACTACTGAATCTATTAATTTTGATTTTACTACTGAATCTATGAGAATCTCTCTATTAATTTTCTCTACTTTTACTACTGAATCTATGAGAATATCTCTATTAATTTTGCTTTTACTACTGAATCTATGAGAATCTCTCTATTAATTTTGCTTTTACTACTGAATCTATTAATTTTGCTTTTACTACTGAATCTATGAGAATCTCTCTATTAATTTTCTCTACTGTTACTACTGAATCTATGAGAATATCTCTATTAATTCTACTTTTACTACTGAATCTATGAGAATCTCTCTATTAATTTTCTCTACTTTTACTACTGAATCTATGAGAATCTCTCTATTAATTTTCTCTACTTTTACTACTGAATCTATGAGAATCTCTATATTAATTTTCTCAGCTGCTATTATTTTCTTAATTCCAATAGAGCCACATCTGAGAAAGCTCAAGTTCACATTAAATATTTTCTTTGCAGACTGTACTACACATCGATACTAGAGTATTGGTACCATAAAACATTCTAGAACTCGAATATGTGCATATGCACCGATAGTACTCATACTCAAGGAATGTATCCCATTTTATGAATACTTTATTCTTCTCACATTTTTGTGTTAAATATATTCTAATTCTGCATATGTTCTAATTCTGCATATGTTCTAATTCTGCATATGTTCTAATTCTGCATATGTTCTAATTCTGCACATGTTCTAATTCAGCACATGTTCTAATTCTGCATATATTCTAATTCTGCACATGTTCTAATTCTGCACATGTTCTAATTCTGCACATGTTCTAATTCTGCACATGTTCTAATTCTGCATATGTTATAATTCTCCATATGTTCTAATTCAAACACAGCAAGGAAGGAAACAGGCCATCCTACGTAATAGTTGCTGCGGCTGAGTACATGAAGAGTTATCTTCATCCCCGATGGCAGGTTGCTGTCATGGGACTTACCATTATCTTTTTTTCTGACAAGATTCCCAAATGACAATATAAGATTTACTGGCTAACAGGAAAACAACCTTCTAAAAGGACTATTTTTTAAATGTAAAATGTTGAATTTAACGTGATTATCCTTGGCGGAAGAAACAAAATTCGATAATAGGTATAACTGCAACAAATCAACGAGTCGTAATGTGCAAACAAACAGGGGTAATGAAGTCTTGTTAATTAGATAGAAATAAATGACAATCAGTAAAGTTAATACTATAAAGGAATCAGACTGAAAATGTCATGACATATCAGTCCAACTATGTACTTAATCATATAATAACTGGATGTATGTGTGCTCTATTGTATGTTATACACACTGAAGTTTATGCAGTGCCTATATATATATATATATATATATATATATATTATATATATATATATATAGATATATACATACAGGCATATGTATTCTATATACATATCTCCTCAAATTGGTAAGGGGTAAGGCATACTGATTCTTTTCTCTTACTTCATAATCCTCAATGATATATTCTGACATTTCAAGAAGGGAGGGGGTGTTATTCGTCCGTCACATGATGATGATTGCAATTTTAACATGCACATTAGAAATTTAGCCATAGTTATGTTCGTGACTATGAGTTTGTTGATGGCTAATAATCCCCATTCTGGCTACAAATCAACTTGGACATTTTGGGCAGGGGATATCAACTGATTTATCGTTTTTGATCTACCCGTGACATTCTAGCTGCCACATTTCTCCTATTTTCACAAGATCCTTATCCATTTTTGACTGTAGAGGGCCATGTAGCTATATTTTGTTCAAGTTCTTCACGTGAATCTTGGTCTATTTCAAAGGCTTTTAGTGAGGTCTTTAAGGAGTCCTTGAGGCTCTTCTTTTGGTCACATTGAGAATAGACTTCCAACAGATGTTCAGTCAAGCATGGAGCATGAACTGATGAGAATGTTGACTCGATACGTTACAGACGTCACGACCTAATAAACTGTTCAGCCATGACCGTCTGCACAATAAAATAGATCTAAATATAATTAATTATGAATCAATTGTTACCTTTTTATTATTATTGTAATTTTCGTTGGACACAATTTACATACTTGGAGTGGCATGCCAAAAATAGCCAAGGTGTTTCCAAGTATATAAATGGTGACCAATGAAAAACACGACAGCAATACAAAAAACGTAACGAATTACGTTATAATTTATTATGTGCAAAGGTCTTTAATTCAGACGCTCATGATTCAGTGTTATTGATAATAAATAAAGTAACTTGACACAAAACTTTCGCATTATTGAATATGATCTTTCTTTATAATATAATTACGAGGGGTTGATGAGGAATTGAACCCCTTTCCCTCAATCTACAGGCTTGATAACTACTAATTTCAGTAACACTTTACGAAGTTAAGACAAGAGGTTTGGAAACTTTAAAATCGTGTTTATTTACAAAGATTTAGTGGGCGAAAGCTGGCACTCTAAAGTTTGTACACGTCTGGAGTACAAAAACAAACAAACGGACGGTTCGGGAGCTTGCATACGTAATCGGTCGTAAGGAGTGATTGCACAATGTAAATTGATTCTCTTAGCATATCTCGATTATCCGCTTTGTTTCTGCCAAGTTCGTTGATAAGTTTGGAGAATCAAACAACAAATGCTAGGTGCGCCATCTAGGGTTAAACAGATCAACGTTTGCGCTGTACTGGAATATTGGTTATCTACCGTTTCGAGAGCCGACAGAGAGATACTGATAAAAATTAGACGCAGGTCGGGAAGTTTATCCCCCTTCTGTTTTACTGTAGATTAACTTTCAAGATTAAAGCTTTAAACAGATTAGCCTTTAGAGATGTGGACTTTTAACTGGGGGTGTGGCTGGATTTTAGTTTTTACTGTATTTTAGAAATTTGCTTTAGATGAAGCTTATGATACATCTTGCGTTTGATCAAAGATGGTGGCGAAATATCCGGACTTATATTGTGATTAGCATGAAGAATATGACTTCGTTACGTCGGCTGTTTTTTTTTATTTTACTTTTTCTTCTTCTGCAATTATTCTCATATGTCTGCAGAATGTAATCCGAAAAAATAAATGACTTTTGTTATGGTTTACAGCTTAACTGTTACATCTCCGTCTTTCAACCTGATACATTCAGTATAATATCTTGTACAGATTACATAGAGAGAGAACAGATCAAGTGGTTTGGCCACATTATGAGAATGCATCACGAAAAGTTGCCCGTACAAGCATATAACCAAATGAAATAAGGGTACAAATCCAGAGGAAGACCACGGAAAAGATGGATAGAAAACGTCAGGGACATTCTGTACAGACACGGTCATAGCACAGCCGAGGCCACACATCTGGCGATAGAACGCAAGCTCGAGCTCCAACCACCCCTACGCTTAACGGCAAGAGTGGACCACAAACAACCTGCGGAAAGACAATAGACGTTCGACTTCACCATGACTTCTAGGCCATTTTGATTCTTTATGAGATGGGATAACCAATACTACTACAGAAACCTTCATAGTGTGTCAACTTTGAGAGGCATAGCTAGTATTAATTTCGCTTCTATTTCCATCATGTCAGGGCCCGACATCATATTAGGGAATGTGGTGTTTTGCCCTTCTTGTCAGGGCCCGACATCATATTAGGAGTGTGGTGTTTTGCCCTTCTTGTCAGGGCCCGACATCATATTAGGAGTGTGGTGTTTTGCCCTTCTTGTCAGGGCCCGACATCATATTAGGAGTGTGGTGTTTTGCCCTTCTTGTCAGGGTCCGACATCATATTAGGAGTGTGGTGTTTTGCCCTTCTTGTCAGGGCCCGACATCATATTAGGAGTGTGGTGTTTTGCCCTTCTTGTCAGGGTCCGACATCATATTAGGAGTGTGGTGTTTTGCCCTTCTAGTCAGGGCCCGACATCATATTAGGAGTGTGGTGTTTTGCCCTTCTTGTCAGGGCCCGACATCATATTAGGGAGTGTGGTGTTTGTCCTAAGAAAAAGCTAATCACCTCATGTTTCAAAAATTTTCGATTCTATTTGTGGAAGAGATATAACCGCTGGGGATGGGAAAGGATTGTTTTCTGTTTTGCTTATTTCGTAATACTAAATGTTCAACAACTTTCACCTAAGTGGGCTTGAACCCTAACTCCTTACCCCCCCCCTCCCTTTAATTCATGAGCTTGAATGTGAGATTTGCAAAACAGGATAAGAGTACAAAACATTATAGGGATAAATCAACCAGTGTAGGGTAACAACCCTAAACAGGAAGTAGGTGGCTGGGGTAACACAGGGCAAAATGTCAAGAAATACAAAAATAGGTAGGTGTGTTACCAAAATAAAACATAAAACAACTTAACAACGAGATACAGATCTCGTTGTTAAGTTGTTTTATGTTTTATTTTGGTAACACACCTACCTATTTTTGTATTTCTTTAAAAAACATGATAGGATGACAAAAATGAAAACAGTACAAAAAAAGATATGAGTAAAAATAGGATATTAGTACAAAATAGAGGAAGCAGTATGTCAATAGGAAATAAATGGGGGAAAACATAAATTGAATGACACACACAAAAAACATTGATGAACTCAAATTTGAATCCATGAAACTGCAAGAATCAGAAACAGAAAACTTTCATACATAAATAACTGCTTAGAACAGACGATTGAAAATGGTATACCATCGAAAACATTAGATATTATTATCGAAAATATTAGAAGACAAAATTGATGTCTTTGATATGTGGGTATATAGAAGAATAGGGAGAACATCATGGAAAGAGAAGAAAACAAATAAAGAGGTGCTAAAGACACTTAATATGAAGAAAGAACTACTAAGAGAAATAAAGATCAGGCAAATAAAATACTTTGGACACATTAAAAGACATGACACCCTATTGAAGACCTTACTTGAGGGTAAAGTCAAAGGGAAGCGAGCAAGAGGTAGGCAGAGATACAAGTGGGAGAGTAACATTACACGATAGACAGGTTACAGTCTAGCAGAGTGCACCACCAAGACAAGAGACAGGAGATGTTGGAGATACGTTGCAGCCAACCTTCGTTGCGGAGACGGCACTTGATGATGATGATGACCATCGAAAACGGATGTGTCATTGACGCAAGCAAAACGACGACACAACATTTCCGATCTCTGGAGTATACCCCGCTGGAAATTGAACAGAGTCATTGTCCTGCTACATGAGAGTTCTAGCGGGGAGTTTGAGAATTAACGCCGAAGAAAAGAAAAAAATGGTATACGGCCATCGCTAAGGAATCATAAGAAACACCAAAGACAGAAGTAGAAAGATAACTCATGGAAGGACGATGGAGATTGATTATCATCTGGTGCCGTACCGATTGACATAAGCAGATAATGGATCTCCAAACTTTTTATTTCCATTATATGTTATTAGAATTGCTGTTGCCTGTCATGCCACGATGACACTATACATTTTCTCACATTGTCGTCCTCAATCTCTCTTGCAATCTATCTAGCACGATGTATCTATGTTCACAAGACCTCCCAGCCTCATACATGACAATAAAAATAAATAATGAAGGTCTCTTTCTGATATTAAGTAACTACTGTCTCGCATTTGATATTTCCAGCACCCCCTCGTTAGTTTTTTATTGCTGTCCATGATACTGTCAGCATTCTTCTACAGTACCTTATCTTTCTTGCCTCCAATTTCCCACTATTATGTTTATTTATTTTCCAGGTTTCGTACTCATCTGATAGAATTAGTGTTATGCTGTCAGGATATGCAATATGATAGGACATAAATTAAAGAGAACATCGGAAAACATTATAACAACCGCAGAAGTCGGATGTTTCTCACTATTAGTAAAAATAAAATTACGACACTAAGCACCATCGTTCTCTACACTACATGATGTTGGAAATATAGTACGATATTGTCCTTCTACAAGACAGATCCAGCGGGAATGTGAAAACAAATGCTGACTAACAAAACACTATAACAAATACATTTTCCTGGAATCCGTAGTAAAGAGGGAAAGATGAAGGCCAAGAAATAATTTGGACAAAGACGTAGATTCAAATACAAATGGTGGGTAAGAAATAAAAACGCAATTTAGTCTTAGAACATGCCACAGTAGACGGTTGGGTCGCCTTTACCGACTGATGATCTCAAAAACATGGATTTTCATGTGAAATCTGAACCCAAACTCCTGAACACAAACTTCAGGACTCCCAACATACAAAGAGCAGAGGCAGCTGACCAAATGATACAAATTTGAGGCAAATGTTATACGCAAACTTGGAGAAGACAGCGGACTTCGCCTTTCGACAGGCCTGTCAATATACGATCACCGCGGATGCTGAAAGCAAAGTAATAGAAGATCGAACAAACTACAATAGCTAAGAACAGCTGCTTTCCAATCTTATGAAGGCTTTTTATTCTAAACGTTGTCTGTTCTTTCTTTTCATTGTTAGTATGTTGTATTATAACATTAGTAACAAATTAAATTATCTATTTATTTTCATATTCCCATTTTCTTATGTTACTAAAACTGATATATTCCCAGCTGTGGGTTATCACTGATATTCTTGTGATCTATCTCTGTATGAATAATTATGACCCACGATTAAGAAAATAACATTTTATCGTAGCAAACTTATGTTACTGCAGGCTAAGTCCATCGTCATGACTTCTCTGGTTCTGGTAATTAGTGATAACTCAAGGGAAAATTAATATAATAAATATATATATATATATATATATATATATATATATATATAATATATATATATATATATATATATATATATATATATATAATATATATATACACTTCTCGTAAATGTATAATAAACAGAAATAATACATAGAAATGATACAAATCACATGATAAAAACAAACGTTTTGGACGTTTCTGCCAATGGACCTTTGTCAAGAAACAACAGCCAAAAAATAAATAAACAAATAAAATGAATAGACAGCAAACATAACACAACTTTACAACGTCAAAGAAATGCAGATTTCTGGTAAGTATACAGCTACTAAAGAACGAATAACATTGTAGTAAGTTTTGATTTAAAAAAGTAATCAATGAGTGTGATACAATTATATGCTATTGTTGAATCTATTTTATTGTCTACAGTGGAAAACATATTGCCATTTATAAACACAATATCAATCTATTGGTTCCGAGCACAATATAAACACCATCGGTCAGTTCGATAGCACCAAATTAATAGTGACATGAACACAATCCAGATGTGTCCAGTGACTGATCACAGCAAGTACGGACATATGGTTGGGACGAAACGACAAGGAGACTTGTGTGACTACAATCTACAAGATGTGAAGTTTCAACAAATACAATAGCAGACATATGAAACTGGAGCCCACAAGAGAAGCATATAATACTGTTGACTGCTAAGCATTTCTTTTGTGGTGACGTATGAGTTTCCGTGGGCTGGAGTTGACTGACGCATCACATTAAAGATCAAAGTAAGCCAGAATCAATGCGAATGTCGGATGTGTCAGGCCACCATGCTCAGATATAGGAGCTAAGCCATTAGCAAAGGCAAACAGTATTTCGTTCTCCGGACAACGTCCTGCTCATTTGCAGGGGTTTGAGAATAAAAGCAGAAAAATAAGAAATACTGCATAACAAGTCATGGGCGCTTGAAGTGAAAGTCATAGGCGGTTGAAGTGAGACAGGTATCCTCTAATGCAGTGTATTCCATCGTGGGACCCAAGCCCTACAGGGGGCAAATTGATTGCACATGTGGGCACTTCAGGGGCAATTGTTGTATAAATATTTGGAGATAAGCAATTTTTGAATATTAAAAATGTATATGTGTTACATACGGGAGGTGGGTGTGGGGGGGGGGGGTCATCAGAATTTTAAAAAGACTTTTGTAGGGCATGGTTTAAAAAAAAAAGGTTGGCAAATGCTGCTATAATGGAAACGGGATTGATAATCTTGTAGAATGTAATCGGAGCGGCAAAAACCCGTGGTGCACTCACGCTTATTCCCCGAATTAAATCGGAGCGGCAACAACCCGTGTAGACTCACGCTGCTAATCCGAGGAACACAGAAAAGATGCAAGAAGTAAGATTTTCTAGAGGCTCTGTCGACCATAAAGATGTTCTGTTACAGACCAATAAACCTTGAACAAAGAAATGTAAAGAGAATGGATCATGTGATGGAGAAACAAATACAAATAAGAAACAACAATTTTGTGACAGTTTTGTGAGGAGGTAAGCTCCGTATGAGGGAGCAGTCTATTTATCTATCTATGCGTTGTGGCCCTTGTTTGCCTTGCGGCTCAGGGGTGGAAGAGTTCTCTGGGTATGGCCTTTTTGTGTGCTGTTTATAAGCTTGTTCTTGTGGCTGAGGGAGCAGTGCTATGGTGAAAGTCGTCTTTTTTATATATATAAGTAAAACGTAAAGTAACCCATATCATTTATTAATGCCGTAGGGGTGTGTGATGTTAGCTATCTCACATTTAAGTGGCTCTATATGACGGTGGCAGTCTCCTCTCTCACGCAGTTTTACTTTCCGGACTAATCTGATGCCAAATTAAGGCTATGTCGGGAGCTGTTGATTTCTTACAAAACATTTCCGCCCAACTGGGGGAATAAACCCAGGACCACTCATATGTAAAGATAATGTGTTAATCAGGCCTCTATCGATATATACAATGTCCTAATATTACCAAGAGGGGAAAAACATGAAAATATTTTAGGCATATAGTAGTAAATTGGTATTGAAGAGAACCAGTTGTGGGACTGAACGCTATAACTAGTAATATGAAAATGTAAAATATGATTGCTTACCGTACCAGCATGCCACCTGAGGATACAGGTAACACGTGTTATAATTGTCTATGAAACTATATTTCTCTGAAGGTTGCTTGGCAACAGTGTCTACATGTCATTAATCTCAAACATTAGTTCTCTTATCCATACACATACACATGTACCTATACACACATACACGAGTACATATACACACTCAGTAGCAGAAAAATAATTAGGAATAAATATTTGAATAAACGTTATAAAATGATAAGAAACCAGTGACAATTTTATTTATGAAAGGAGATACGAAAATAGCATGACCTTTTGCAGAGCTAAATGGCGTAGAAGTGTCAATGTATTCATAGATTGTGTGGGAAGCCATGGTTTGCACACTGTTGGAATCTATGGTTTCTACTGTTATGGGAGATGTCCATAAATTGTTGTAACAATTTTTGGCTAATCTCCTACCGCCACCCCCTCCCCCAACTCAATAACTGTCAAGAATTGAGGGAAACGCCCCTGTTTAATTACGCGACAAAACTTTAACTCCCTCGGCTTAAATTATTTTTAGCAGAAAAAGGACAAAAACGAGGAAATAATTTTTTCTCATATATTGAGGATAAAGTTTGTATCTCCAGCAATCCAGTACATAAAAACAATATAGTTGACGTCAATTTTTCCTATTTCCCCTCCCCCTTCCCAAGAACTGTCAAACATTTACGGAACCCATGCCAAACTAATTGTTGACGTAATGTCTAGTTGTGGATTCTGAATAAAGAGCAAATGGGAACAAGGTTGTTCCTTGAAATAATCTCATTTGACGTCTGTACGTCAGTTATCTCGCCTCGATATCTTGACTAATTCCCAGAGTTCTTTCTCCTCCTCTTGGAATCAGCTAAATCAAACACATTTCACCGCCGAAGACGGATGCGTCGGACCATTGGCGAAAATCAAACAGTGACACAACGTATTTCCATTTTCTGGATTACATCCTGCTGGGAATGTAGTTGGACCATTGTCCCGCTATAATAGAGATCCAGTGAAAGTTTGAAAATGGATGCTGAAGAAGAAGTAATCAAATTTCAAGAAGTAAAGCGAACGCTCGTGACCGGATGCGAACTTTTAAGTTGAAAATATATAGAAAATAGTTTTCGTCTTGGGTGAATAACATCTTTAACAGCAACAAGTAAACGTATACATCTATATTTTCCAACAACAGCGTGTCTTATTGTATGTCTAGATGTTGGCATTAATTCATTTGGCATTAGACTGTTACTGGGAATATGGTGTTAGACTCCTATCGGGGAAAACCATTTTAGGCTCTTATCTGGGATTTAGTTATTAGACTGATATCGGGGAATACGGTATTAGACTGATATCGGGGAATACGGTATTAGAATCCTATCTGGGAATATGGTATTAACTCCTATCGGGGAATGCGGTATTGGACTCCTATAGGGTAATATCATATTAAGCTCCTATTAGGGATTTAAGTATTAGACAGCTATCGGGGAATACGGTATTAGGCTTCTATCGATGAATACCGGTGTTAGGCTCTTATCTGGGAATATGGTATTAGGCTTGTATCTGGGATTTAGGAATTATACTGCTATCGAAGAACAACGATATTGGACTCCAATCGAGGAATAACGGTGCTAGGCTTCTATCTGGGATTTAGGAATTATACTGATATCGAGGAATAACGGTGTTAGGCTCCCATCGAGGACTAACGGTGTTTGGATCCTATTGGAGAATACGCTGTTAGGCTCGTATTTTTAATTGACCAACGCCATACCTAGTGATGATGAGGTCAACGTAACGAAATCCACCGTTACGTTACCAGAATATACGGTACACATTCCCGTAGAATGGGCTGAGTTAGTGATTTATACATATTTCAAGTTGAATTGGCAATTGAACGTTGGATCACCCGATTAGGTAGCAAATGAACTGATCACTTAATTACAGAGGTTCCAAATTTCACATGAGATCATTTGGAATTTATAATATTCTTGCAAAGTATTTATTTCCAAGTGCAGAAAAACTAAGACACAAATGAACAATAAAATATCATAAAGAATAAATAGAGAGCACATGCCTCTACTTTCCATGGAAGCGTACTGAGCAAGTTTTCTGGGACATCAATACACATCTGTCTATTCTAACAAGATTCCTACTGGAAGCAACGAAGCAAAAAAAAATGTCATAAACTATCTACACTTAAGATTGGTGTAAAGATTGGAAACGTCAGGAAATAGAAAATTAATATATCAAATAATAATAATAATAATAATAATAATAATAATAATAAGACACATAACCCGTAAAAGGGTGTCACACTAGAAACATCAACAAAAAAAGCTCTCCAAACAACCCTATCCGTAGCCACTCGGAGGAGTGTAGAAAAATCCAGCCCATACTATTCCTTGATGTTTCAATCTTCTCAATTTAGAATTTTCTCTAACCCCCTGTTTTCCTTCAATCCTTGAACCTCCGGCGAACGCGGCGTAGAACAAATGTTGTTTTTTTTGCATGTCTATAAGCCAAGTTTCGGAGAGGATTTGAGCACTACCAAGTAAAAGTATGTTCATGGAACATGCTACACAAGATGTATACAGAGACAAAAAAATCAGCACGGAACTAGAACTGTGAATCGCTATACTCTGATGGGTTTATTAAGACGACAACTATACTCTGATGGATTTATTAAGACAACAACTATACTCTGATGGATTTATTAAGACAATAACTATACTCTGATGGATTTATTAAGACAACAAC
>CM067306.1:14936693-15105252 GCA_034231615.1 Meghimatium bilineatum | reverse complement strand
AAACGCAGTAAATGACAGACATTTAACAGCAGAGACATGGAAGGTAAAAATGTCGTACGTATGTTCATGTATTGTCATAGAAGGGCGGTTAAGATATACACCACCGACGATAGATCCAGATACAACCTTGAAAATCGCGACATATTGCATTGTGGTACCCTAAATCCATATTAATAATAATACCGATGATTCATGAATTTAGAATGGGAGAGTGGTGTCCTATTATTGTGTTGTCGTTCATATTATGTCCAGACATAGTTGCTTTATTTCTTTCTCTGTCCTCATATGTTTTTTTTTAAATGCCAAACTCTGTGATAAAACTCGTGTATATGTATTTTTTAATTACCTTGGATGTAATTGCTGCTAAGTGTCTGCTGTCTAATAGTTTTGTGACACTGTCATTGATTTTACGGTTTCCTTCCATGTTTTTCTTGCGTTTTCTTTTTAAAAAAAAAGAACATAATATTGAAACTTTGAAAACAAATTGTCATAATTAAGCGGAAGGTGGCGTGGGTTGGGGAGGGGGGGGGGGGTGGGGGGCTTAATTCTAGGCAGTTATTGAAGGGGAGGGGATAAAAACCGGTACACTGTTATTATTGTACTTCATAGACATCCCCATATTAAAGAGCGAGTTTCTGAGGGGGGGGGTAGGTTTAAACCCTGCTCCTCCTTCATAAAATCAGAACATAACAATTTAGCACTATTAAACAAGTCACAATGCAAAATGTGGGTAACTCTTTTTCTCCCCATAATGGCGTCCCCACAAAAATGATGACCAACATCTCACGAAAAAACATATTTTTTTTACAGGATCTTTGTTTACTTGTTTGTTTTATGGGGATTAAAGCCGCTGTCCGAGACACGGTTTTTCAACCTAAGAAAAAATTATATGTAATATCAGGCCCTGTTGAAATTATCTATGTGTGACATTATGGTCTGGAAAAATCGAGAAACCGTGCGTGAAATTATTGCCAAAGACAGTCCATAGTGCTAGTCGTATCCTGTAGTGTTCGTTCCTCTGTTGGAGTGGCTGGAAAAGCTGTTGGGAGAGACCTGAAAATAAAGTTGGAGTCCTGAAAACGACTGAAAGACTAAATAATTAGCCATAAGAGAACTTGAAGACTGGTTAAGAGAAGAGATTATGTATAAAAACGATGATACTATTGTGATTACAATCACAATAGATCACAATCACAATCACAACAGATCACAATCACAATAGATCACAATGATGACGACAAAAAATCACTTACTTACATTATATTGCATTTGTTATATTGCTTACAACTTTTTTATTTGGCTTTAATTCTGGTTAAAAATTGTTTAGTTTTAGTCTATCTTTAGCCACAACCTAGCCAAGCAATATTTCTAAGTTATTCATTAGGTACCATGCAGGCTGGCGTAGGCGATCATGACTCTTCATAGCTCTCTACCTTCAATATTATGTATTAAGATCGTTGTTTTTCTCTGTCATGCCAGGATGTTAAACAGTCTAATATTTTATGGTGCCTTTAATCTTGCCTGGTGTGATTATGTTCTCCAAACATCCTTGTCTCATAACGTGGCCTAAAAATGAAAATTGCCTTTTTCTTATATTAATGATTAAACATTATTCTGTAGAACCACATCTCTATTGCCTCTAATTTTCCACTTTCCTGTTTGTTTATTGTCCTAGACTTGCATCCATATGTTAGTATACGGGTGAAATAGCACTTCAGAACTCTCTTCCTCATCTCTAATGATAAGGTCAAATTACACAATACATTTTTAATTTCTGTGAATGGTGTTTTTGCCTGCATTATTCTGCTTCTTATGTCTGTTAAACTTCTTCCATCTGCTGTAATCGTTGTACCTAAATGTTTGAATTGGTGGACCTGTTTTAATACTATATCATTCACTTTGATATTGTAAGTTGTGTTATTTTGTTTCTTTGAAATAACCATTACTTCTGTTTTCTTGATATTTAGGAAGAGGCATTTCTCTTTATTGTCTGCGACTACTACATTAATTAATTTTTGAACGTCTTCCTCACTTTTAGCAATCAGAAGAGTGTCATCAGCATATCTCAAATTATTTATGTTATATCCTCCCACTAATATTCCTTGGATATCAACCATTGTACGCATTACGTTTTCAATGTATGAAGAGAACAGGTCTGGTGAAAGTACACAACCCTGTCTAACTCTTTCCTTTATATGTTGAAAAGGGTCAAATTGATTTTCTTCTTTTTGTTCCTGCTGTTTGTTGCCAGTACATGTTCTTGATGATTCTTAAATCCTTACTATGGAAGTTCAAACTCTCTTTATGAAAAATGTTTAACTTTACGAAAAGCTTTTGTGTAGTAAAACAGGTCCATGTCTGTTTTTACCTCTATAGACCTCTCTATTAGTGTTCTCATTATATATATATATATATATATATATATATATATATATAGCATGGTTAGTACCTTTGCCTTCTACGACAACACATTTTTCTGGACTTATTTCTGTTTTTATTTTGTTTTTCACTCTCGTCATGATAATTATGAGAAATGTTTTTGTTATTTGGATCATGAGGCTTATTATACAGTGTTCTTCACAATCGGTGTTCCCTGGTTTCTTTGGTAAGGCTATAAACATGGATCTCATTAAGTTATCGGGTACGTGTCCACTAGTATATACGTCATTTATCAATTTTGTGATTATTTCAACTCCAAAGTCACTTAGCTAATAATTCCTCTAATGTGATATTGTAATGGTCCTGGGGCTTTGCCATATTTCCTGTGACCTGTGACTTAGGGCCTCCCTTACTTCTGCTGCGAGTATTGATGGCCGCTCGCCGTTATCTTGTGTGTTTACCTCGGATCTATTGTCATTATAAAGCTCATTGATTGTAGGTTATAAGGGATGCTATTATTTAGAGAGTAATCTTTCAGGTATTTTCTATGATGGTCGAATTTATGACAATGAGTAAGAAATGGTCAAGTGTATTCTCCTCTTTATTATCTTCACATATTTGTTCGATTATATTATGTAATATCTACAGAATACACCACCAATCTCTTGAATGGATACCTACAGGCAAAAGAGCACGGGGTAGACCAAAAGAAACACTCAGAAGAACAATACTTAGAGAAAGTAAAACAACCAATATTCATACTATTAAAGAACTGCACAGGATAGCTTTGAACAGACATAATTGGAGAGACCTGACCTCTGCCCTATGCGCTAACTTCAGCGCAAAAGGAAAATGAATGAATATTATGTAATGTGGTTCCCAGTCTAAGTCGTAGTAGTTTATTATTGGCAGGTATTTTTAGTTCTTCCTTAATTTGAGTGCTCCTATTGGGTCCCTGTAGCAGAGCATGTGCATGTTTCCATTTTACACTGTTGTCCTATTTTTCTATCCACACCTTTAGTATTGTGTCCTTTATTATGCTCCTGGATTCAGGTCTGCCAAGTCCTACATTGATCTCCTTTCCACGTTGACGTCCCTTTCTTAGCTTCCTTGTCCACTGCATCATTACCTGGAATTCCGACATGGGATATGTAACATTCTCCATTTTCTGACCTTTTATCTACGAGCATGACCAAAGTGGACATACGTCCGCGGTTGAAAAAATCTTACCTCACTACAAGAGGTGTTTTGATTTTAAAATTTTAAACAAATGTTTACAAAGATAGAAGATTAGTTTTGTCGGCAGCAAACAAAGTCAGATTTAAAATGCGGAGCTTTGTTGTGATGAATACAATGGAACAATTTGCCAGACCCACTCAAGCAAATATGGGCGGGGATTAACGATCAGTCTTTTGAAGTTGGTGTCCAGTGAAAGAGGAAGTCAGTATTTTGTTGGGAGTGGCGAGAATATTAAATCGCAACAACTCAATCAACTAGCATATCATTGAATGTAACATTCGTATTTGTCCGGACGTGTTTGGCTTCTTGCACCTAAATTTGTGAACGGAAGTCATTTTTGCATAAGGCATTGTCTGGTCTCTCAACAAACTTTGAATTTCCTGTCCCTGTGGATAAAGGGCGGGAAATGGGGGGGGGGGGGGGTTTGTTAAAACCCCTCCGTTAGCAATTATGGACATGTAATTATGGACATTATTACTACTCATAATTGGATAATTGTATACAAAAAAAATACGAACATGTACAATTTTTATTCATGCTTTTATTGAGAAGACACGCAATGCAAACAACTATTTAGATTTGGAGCGAATGAAATCAGAACATAGTGTATGTATTACACAAAATGAATACACTAATAACGCTGTTAATGAGAGGATGAATCTAATGCTCTGATAACAATTGTTCAATATTTTCGTCACATTAGCGAGGTATAGCCTTAAATCTCCACGTTCGATGACTTATATTCCATTTCTATTTATCGTAAGAAGATTCAACCGCGCTAAAACCCTTTCCAATGGGTATCTTCTTCTTGAGCGTTCATTCTCAAACTCCCGCTGAATTCTCTTGTAGCAGGACCATGGTCCTACTATATTTCCAGCAGGATGTAGTCCAGAGAATGAAAATGCGTTGTATCGCCATTTTATTTGCGCCAATGGCCCTACACATCCGTCTTCGGCAGGTCAACGAGGTATAAAGATGGGAAAGATATCAAAAACTTTCTTGCGATAGCCCATTATGCGGAATAAGCAACAGGTATGTCTTTTTGAAACCAGAACTGCTGATACCTTTTTCTGAACTGCACTTGAAGTTCTACGTTCTTGCTCCGATCAGCTCTTCTTGGAATATGACATCCGATTCTTCAATGTCACCGTGTGGATGGATAATCCACTGTTGTATTTCAATAGTTAAAATACCATCAACCGTGATTTTAAAGTCTATGTGATGGACATTTAAAAGTAGAACGTAGACCACATTCTAGAACGTAGAACGTGGACATTTAAAAGTAGAACACATCATCATCCTGGGTTTTTATCCGTCACAAGATTCATTCTGGCAAGAAACGCTGCAATGATGAAATTTTTTATTTAAGACAAAATTAAATTCAGACTGTCACATTGGAACGTCAAAGTAGCCTAATTAAATTTAGTATACACTTCTGTTAAATACGCATTGTAAGGTTTTCATTTATTTACATTTTCTTTCAAAATGGGGTCTTTATCTTCCAAATTTTTTTTTTTTAAACGGTCTATAAACGTGAAAATAATCTTGTCACACATAAACCTTCCAAGGGCAAGCGCGTTTCATTGTGAGTAATCGATGAAAGTCTTTGCTATTTTCATCACACAACTGCGCAAACCACAAAATATATTGAACTATTACGAATCTTGAAATAATTTTTCAACACCATAACTCATTTCATCAATACTTCATTGAGCTGTGCTGTTGCTCCAAAAAATTATTTTGAGTATGACATATGCAGGTTTGTGTATACCTGTTTGTAAACCCATTCAAAGGCTTGCACAACCAGCTGTCCCCAATAATATGAGACTGATTTTGCTATGGGTAGTGAGATATTGTAAAACGCCCGCATACCATCACTATCTCTTTTTTAAATTGAAGCGATCATACTTTCATCATGGTTCTCTTCTGACTTTATAAAATGTTGAGTGGTACCTATGTTTGGTACAAGTCCGGACAAGTGTTATGCGCTCGATGCGTTGCTGCTGGTATGAAAACTTGTAAAAATGTGTATATGAACGTACCACACCATGAAATAGATAGGTAGGTACATGACCAATGTTATGAAATATAATTTATATATATGTAAGTAATTTCTATATCTGTTATAAGTACTATGTAAGAATAATCCCACATCAATCTTCGGCGGGTTGTAAATCTATAAATTATTGTGTTCCTTTCTTCCAAATCCATGGATAGCATCGTTGTTTTGCCTGCACAAGTTGGTTCAGTTAAATTCCATGTTCATGAAATTTTTTATGACCGACTTCATTTCTGGAAATGTGAATACACAACAGACATTTCCACAACTTGTCCACAACAGACATTTCCACAACTTGTCCACAACAGACATTTCCACAACTTGTCCACAACAGACATTTCCTGTGTAAAAGAATTTCAAAATCTTGACATAAATTACATCTCAATTGTCTTAATACGAAAGAATATGGAATTAAATACACGAAACAAACGATAAAATTGCGAATAAAAATGTATACAATTAAGTAAAGCATCTAAACAATTTTAATAATATCCAGTTAAGGTAAGTTTTTGATAATTTCCAGAGCTGTCTCTGAAGTAAATGAAACTGTACGTTGTGCAAGAATGAACGTATTGAATGATATCTTATTGTGTGAGTTCTGTGATAATTTAGGCTAATGTTTCCTCCTCTGGTGTTCTGCACAGTTTTACCTATCGGGTGTGGTTAGTGCTGACTTGAAAGGTGTGGCGAGGCGAAGAAAGAATTAATGTTGATGATTGGTTTAATGTGATGATATGATGTAACCGTATGTAGCTTTCTTAACTCTTGCCTGCCTGGTCGCCCAGCTGGTAGTCTTTCCACTCTGTCAGTAACATGTCCTTGAAATATGATGTGTCGAGCAATAATTCTGTCACTTGCCAGTATGTATGAAATAAAACCCCGTTCATGCCATTAATGCTGATAAAATTCTTCAGCTTGTCAGCACAACAACGATAAATCAGCATCATGTGTAGTTCTTAAGTTTAGTAATAACGACATAAGAAAATACGGCCAACAGCTTATATATTTTTCGTCTTTGGTTTCAATGAATAAAATATCTACAGCTTCATCACATCTCATGAATCAGCGGGAATTTTCTGCAATAGACATGCATACTTTCACGTGAAGACACATTTTCATATAGAGCAGGAGTGTATCAAACGGCCAGCGGGTCAATCCGGCACGACAAATCATTTTTACTGGACTGAGGATGATTTAACAGTAGTTTATTTACCAGTTCATGAGTTAAGAAAATACTTCTTGGAACTAACAATTACTAATAATAGAGTTAGTTTGCCCGAAATCCACAAGAAAAAAGCAATATCTGATTCACAAATGCCAAAAAAATATTGTTGACATGCTATGTATACGCATGTATAGTTTACAAGTTTTTTTACTAGTAAATACTGGATATTGATGGATCCTGTCAAAGAAGGGCTGCGATAGAGAAAATTCAGATATACTCTTAAAGCAAGATGACTAAATTGAAAACGTGCATGTTAAGAAAAGGAATAGAGCACGAAAATGAACGATTCAATTGTTCAAAGTGTTGAAAGAACATGCTGCCCTAATCATGAAGTGGTCAGAGACAACAACAGAGATGACTCATTGGACAGATATGCTGTGGTTTATGGCACGGTGTGTGTCCTGTGGCGTATTATCTTCAGAACGATGTCTTCCCAATTAACTCCCTGAACCCTTCTCTGTCTTGTGCTATGCAGGTTGCATTTTCCAACGACGTATTCATGTTATCATTAATGTCGTCAGTCCATCATTGGCAATTTCTAGGAATAATATTCCCGTAAGATGCCATTAGTTTACTTTTGTTTATGGCACTGTATTGACAAGAGATAGGACCAACCTAGTGAGAGCAGCCATTAATTTATTTCACTGTAGGTGTTACGATAAAGTGCACATACCGAGTATGACAGAAATAGGAATGGCCAGGTGGTCTGGGGAGAAAGTGTGTTCTCTATGGAATGACTCGACGATCACATAAGCAGTAGCTAACTGTGACTCTGATTCTGTATACTCTTGAATGTCTGCATGAAAGGAGAGCGGAATACTTAAGGGAATGTCCCGTGTTCCATGATGCTGGTTTATAATCAAGAATAAAGATGTGATCTAAATAAAGTGCGATTAGAGTGTGATGACAGTGTGATGCGAGGGGAGTAGGGGTTCTCCTCAGCCAAATCTAGGGTGGGGTGAGAGTGGAGCTGGTATCTTTCTGATTACAAACTGAAATATGTTTACCACGTTAGTCCGCTCGATGTTTGTTTGAAAGTGTTCATTCTCAAACTCCCACTAAATATTTCTTGTTGCAGAATGTTCCCACTAGATTTCCAGCAGGATGTAGACCAAAAAAAGGAAATGGGCTTTGTCGCCTTTTTTTGCTCCAATAGCCAGGCACATTCGACTTCGGCGCTATTCCTCCATTGTTATGGAAGCCCGACGACTATCAAAATCAAAGAATAGTAACAGCTCCACATCGAGCATGTAGTAAGAAGCAACTAAGAAAGTTTCTGAACAAGTTTCTCAGTTGTTGACAAGGGGGTGGTGGACTTAAGAAAAGTTGACATAAGGAAAAATATTACTATATATCAAGTAACATGTTAAAGTGGTTCATCAGAAATAAGAAGCAGAATAAGGCAGACAAAAACAACATTCAGAAAATTGAAAAATGTATTGTGTAATATTACCTTGTCATTAGAGGTGAGGAAGAGACTTGCAGTATTATGAAACTCCTATACTGACATATGGATGCGAGTCTTGGACAATAAGCAAACAGCTAAGTGGGAAATTAGAGGCAATAGAGATGTGGTTCTACAGAAAAATGCTGAGAGTACCATAGATTACCAGAAAAAAACTAGTGTGGTATTGAAAGAGTCAAATGCGAAACGGGCATTAATGAATAATATAAGAAAAAGACAATTCATTTTTTGGCCACTTCATGAGACAGGGAGGTGTGAAGAACATAGTCATAACAGGCACCATTGAAGGCAATAAAGACAGAGGGCGACAAAATGAGAAAATATTAGACAGTTTGACAATCTGACAAATAACAACGATCTTGATAGAAATTGCTGCAGTTAGAGATATGTGGAGAGTCATGATCGCCTACGTTATCGGCATGGCACTCCTGGTGATGATGATGATGATGAATGTATTAAAATGTTTCGATTTCAAAACTTCGAGAATATATCATTTTAAAATCTGGGTTCCTTAATCTCACTTAAAATGTGTGTTCCTTTCTCTCATTTAAAATCTTGTTTCCTTTCTATCAATTAAAATCTTGTTTCCTTTCTCTCACTTAAAAAAGAAAGATTAAGTGCAGAATGGGGGTTGGGAAGGGGTTAAAATATTATCGACATATTTTTTAAGCAGAGGCTTGCATTTAAGCAGATGCATGCATTCTTGACATTTTGTTTACAAGTGGAGGGGGGGGGGAGAGTCAAAATTGGCCAATTAAATGTAATTTATCTTCCTATCCTCCCGAGGACTGGTCACACCAAATTTCTGACTGTTGACTGATCTGAACTTTTCATTGGCTGAGGAAATAAAGTATAAAACAAAGTGAAAAATAAAAATCCCAGATCAGAGAAAATCAATAACGCAATCGCATTCGTAAAAAAATATATGCAATTTCAGCCAAGTCTTTCAACGTCTATATTCCCATGCTACTACGAATATGAACTGGTCGAGCGATAAACCATATATAATAAGAAATAGTTCCCTCAGATTTATGAAATACTGCAAATTAGGCGTTTTTTTTTAAATTAAAAAAAAAGGCTCCTTCCCTTAACGCGTACCAACATCTTTTGATTATTTCCCTTGGCTATATTTATCAGACAACGGTATCTATTTATTAATTTAAATATTTTTTAGGGTTTAAGAAAGTAGTTGTTTTACATAATTAACCCTAAACCGTAAATAAAGTGATATTTCAATTAATAAGTGATGAACATAAACTGATAAACATAGCCAAGGGGAATAATGAAATGAGTAGGCACGCGTTAAGGGAAAGCACACAGAAAATAACTTGAAATATTGCATGATATATCCTGGTATATCCAGGTTTGTATCCCCCCAGTGCCACCATCTAATATTAATACGAATTCTTTGAATTGAATATTTTTCTTTATACGGCAGCGATACGACTTTGATAAATTGGGAAAGGAAGAAATTCAATTTCATTGTAGGTTCGTTTTACTGGGGGGGGGGGGGGGGAATGAGTTAACGTCTACTATACTTTTATTATAGTGCGTTAATTATTGTTCATTATACAGGTATGGGGTTCTAACTAATATAAATCCTATTGCCATCCAGTTATCTACAGACTTGTCTATGAGAAGTTTGAGACAGGTAATTTTGAGATAGGTAATGATGAATACACCTTTCGAAATCAGAATCGTGTTAGATGACTATAAAAGGTAAAGGTAGGTCCCATTGCAGCAAACCTGCTGTCGGGAATGTAGATGTCGGGGAATTCCATGTACTAAATCGCAGCAACTATTAAGTGGGGTAACCAGTTCCCTTCCTTGCTGTTTTTACCACCCTTATTCATACGTCAGGTACTCATTTACAGCTGAGTCTACTGGAGGAGTGGTCGTGTCAAACGAGAAACCAGAACTTGGAAACTGTATTTGTCCAGACGTGGTTTCGAACCTGGCATAATGTAACACTGTGATAGCAAGCAAACTCACTATCAACTCCACTAACGCGTTCCACATAAGACTATATAAGACATATTGGCTAATGGAAAAGTACGCCTTCTAAATTACTCACTTGACTATTCCCGTCATTTTCATTGGCCACTGTCATTATACTTTGTGCGACGGCCAATGAAAATCAAGAGAATAATCAAACAAATCATTTTTGAAGAGTAGATTTCGGATTCGCTAATACATTGTTTCCCAACGTGGAGTCTACGCCCCACTGGGGGCAATGTGATTGTTCAGGGGGGGGGGCAGGGCAACTGGAACAAGTTGTAATTAGATTTCATTTAGGGAATAATTCAATTTTTGAATATACAAAACTATATATATGTTACATAGAGGGGTATCATAAATTTAGAAAGACTTAGGTGAGGCATGGTATAAAATATGTTGGGAAACACTGAGCTAATATGTTTTATACTGTACGCTGTAGACGGTCATTACTTAGCACAACAAGACTACAACACGCGAGATGCAGTGTTTCCTGGCAGAGTCAAGGATCACTTTTCAGGACATGCCTGAATACGACCCATTTGTCCGACGTACTGGAAATGATTTAAGACAAGGAGTTATCGTTGGGTGATGTTCTTCTTCTTCTTCTTCTTCAGCATTCATTATCAAACTCCCACTGGATCTCTCTTGTAGCAGGACCATTTTCCTCCTAGATTTCCAGCAGGATGCAGTCCACAGAATGGAAATGCGCTGTGTTGCCGTTTTATTTGCGCCTATTGTCAGACACACAGTCTTCGGTGGTATTGGTGATGTTATTGACCTGGGATGTGAACAAAGGTAAACAAACAAACATGCTTACATAGTGTTCCTCTGTTGTCCTATATCTACACTAGAACATGTGTGGTAGCAGTTTGTCAGATATTGAGAAGTTCTTACCGTTCTTCTCGTATGTTGTGCCGATCACTCATCTTGACTCTGCAGCACCCGCGAGTCCTTTCTTTAACAAGACTACTATGAATTCGTGTCTGTGTTGAAGTAAGTAGATGTTTTATAAGACTAAGTGTGTATTTAAAACTAAGTGTCTTTAAAACAAAGAGTGCCCTTACAACGCTGTTTCTTTCTCCAACGAGACTGTCCTCCATTTAGTAACTTTTTTGGAATACGAAGATTTTTTTGTGGACCAGGTGAACTGCCTAACGCGTATGCGCCTTCATCAATATTGTGTGACAGGTTTATATTTCATGAGTACCTCACTGTCTAGTATTGTATCCACCTGTGGATGTTGAGTATCTCATGGAGGCAGGTCAGGTGGAAACAATTGAGTCTAACGTATACTGTCTATGTTTCAGAGACACACACAAGTGATGGCATTACTGTTGCTTTGTACACTATGTGCTTGGTAGTAGTGGTTATACCCCTTCTGTCCCATACATTTGTGTGTGTTTGCATATGTTTGTACCATATACAAGTACACATACACACACATATACATATATATATATATATATATTTATATATATCTAGGTAGATAAATAGGTAGATAAATGGGTAATTATATATATATATATATATATATATATATATATATATATATCTAGGTAGATAAATAGGTAATTATTGAGATATATAGATAAACAGATAGATAGATGTATGTATAGATAAATACACCGAAAGTCGGGGAAACTAAGGGATGGATGGACGGATGAATAAGCTGATATATGTGTACAAACATTGTTTCGTGAATGTGATGGAAGAATGTTATTGCGGACATTACAATCAAAACGAATCTGAGGTATGTCACACATGGAAACTCATACATCGGCTGTTTCATGTCGCTCCAATTTTACCTCCGCGCGAAGAAGTACTCATGTACATATCCAGAAGCACCGCTGTGCACGCGCTGTTTATGAAACGCCATCAGACTTTAAATTAGACCGGTTCATGGGTTCCTGCTGCTAGGTGGTCACTGATAAGACACCAGAAAATAAAACGATTTGAGGCAGGCGTTTAATGCAAGCGTTTGGTCGCCATGACTCCAGCGTCCTTATCAACGGAAGTGACGTCGTGCGCGTAGCACGTGGAGCACAAGATAAGATATCCAATGAGAAGACTGCGTTGTTGAAGTTCTCTTCTGAAAAAAGATGATGATCGTTTGTAGATGGGAGAAGATAACACCAAGATAACACTTAGTTATCAGGATAGGCACAAAATAAAATTTTTGTTTTACTCTGAACATAAACATTCTAATCGCGAGGTCTCTTATCTTAAAAGATGGGATGCCAGGTTGATATTTTCCCTTCAGCTTCCTGACTCCTGAAAATGTTTGATGGCTTTTGGGCTAAAGTTGTTTCTGGTTCATTTAGAAATTATCTGCCATGTTTTAGAAAACGAACACAAAAATGTCTCCAGTTTCGTGGTTAGAAACTGAAATGTTGCGAAAGAAAGATAGGTTTTGTGGTAACAAAGAAATGAAGCACAGAAAGAGCATATAAACACTAGTGGTCGCAGCAAGAATTGTGTCGATTTAGACGTGAGACGTGGTGTCTACACTTTCCTAATAGTCTTCTGTTATCTGTTACATTCAACCTTGACGAAGAATATTTATATTTTCAACAAACTCAATCTAGAGACAGCGCAGCGTTTAGAAATTCCAACCAAAATAAATCTGAGATTGTAACTAGAGGTAGTTCAGATGCAGACCAAATAACAAACTCCTGAACTAGCTTTACTGGCATCAATGAACTGCGAGGCAACAAGGCATGGCAATACTTGACTGTGCTGAGGCAAAACATCAGCACCGCTCTGACCTGGAAGAGGCAATGAGCGTCATCTTGGGGATCTCTCTTGAACGTTGGTACTATTGGGGATGTCCTCGTTCGATATGTGATCAAGAAATTGCGGGTTCGAATCCGACATTCATCGCTTTGTATTACAAAATTGATGTTTTCGGAGATGATTGAGGTCGCTTGAAGCTACGAAGTATGTGCTCCAAGTGTTAATCTCTTGAGCTGCGTACCACTTTGTTGAGAGAGACGGAGTGCAGATGGGGTAACTCTAGTACAATGAAGTTAATCCTTTATGTTCTTTGCGTCTTGTTTTGAGCCTATTTTATTAAATTTTTGACAAGCTGTAAATTAACTAATGGAAAAGCCGAAAGTTAACTATTAGACAAGTTGAAAGCAACAATAAACAACAATAAAGTTTGTTAATGTTGTAATGCGGTTTTTAGCCAATTGAATGGACTTTGTTAAAATCTCGTCTGCCATGTGGGAATTAAAAAAATGGTATGGGACAGGGTGGAGTTTGAGGGATACAATTATTAGCAGAAAAAGAGAACATGATACTTAGCATTACAAGGACACTGGACAAGATGATGACATCAACCACGTTTGTAATACAAGAACATAGCACAAGATGATTACCCCCCCCCCCCCAAGTTATTCTTAACTTGCCCACAAGTCTTCTTATAGCTACGATGATCACGTTATAAGCATAGACATCTAGACTTCTAGAGGACTATCAGCGTCAAAGAAAGTTTTGATTGGTACTAAAAGTTTGCAGGGATCTCCAATACAATATTTACAAAATTATTCTCCAGATTAGTAATCATTGGTTACTATCGTTTTAAATTTTGTCAACAGCCCCAAATAATAACAACAAAAACTAAAATGGTAGTTTTAGATGGTTTATTTCCAATTAGACAACATGTCTTCTATTGTCGACCATCGTGACTAAACAATGGTTCAAGGACGGACTTCGTGACGCAGACTGCTGCCAAGCTATAAACAGTGACACAAGGCATTGAGTTCTCCGTACTATATCCTTCTAATCTGCAGGAGTTTGATAATGAACACAGAAATAGAAGAAAATGGAAAAGAAATGCGGATATATAACAATAGTCAAAATCAAGACGGGTAAAGCATTGTTGAAGTAACTCGCGTTAAAAAACAACAGGAATTAGAACAAAACGAAATAATTAGGAATCACAGCAATTGGACTGATCAAATGAGTAATTCTATCTATCCATCCATCCATCCATCCATCCATCCATCCATCCATCCATCCATCCATCCATCCATCCATCCATCTATCCATCCATTTATCTATCTATCTATCTATCTATCTATCTATCTATCTATCTATCTATCTATCTATCTATCTATCTATCTATCTATCTATCTATCTATCTATCTATCTATCTATCTATCTATCTATCTATCTAATCTATCTATCTATCTATCTATCTATCTATCTATCTATCTATCTATCTATCTATCTATCTATCTATCTATCTATCTATCTATCTATCTATCTAATCTATCTATCTATCTATCTATCTATCTATCTATCTATCTATCTATCTATCTATCTATCTATCTATCTATCTATCTATCTATCTATCTATCTATCTATCTATCTATCTATCTATCTATCTATCTATCTATCTATCTATCTATCTATCTATCTATCTATCTATCTATCTATCTATCTAATCTATCTATCTGTCTGTCTATCTATCTGTCTGTCTATCTATCTATCTATCTATCTATCTATCTATCTATCTATCTATCTATCTATCTATCTATCTATCTATCTATCTATCTATCTATCTATCTAATCTATCTATCTATCTATCTATCTATCTATCTATCTATCTATCTATCTATCTATCTATCTATCTATCTATCTATCTATCTATCTATCTATCTATCTATCTATCTATCTATCTATCTATCTATCTATCTATCTATCTATCTATCTAATCTATCTATCTATCTGTCTATCTATCTATCTGTCTATCTATCTATCTATCTATCTATCTATCTATCTATCTAATCTATCTATCTATCTATCTGTCTATCTATCTATCTGTCTATCTATCTATCTGTCTATCTATCTATCTATCTATCTATCTATCTATCTATCTATCTATCTATCTATCTATCTATCTATCTATCTATCTATCTATCTATCTATCTATCTATCTATCTATCTATCTATCTATCTATCTATCTATCTATCTATCTATCTATCTATCTATCTAATCTATCTATCTATCTATCTATCTATCTATCTATCTATCTATCTATCTATCTATCTATCTATCTATCTATCTATCTATCTATCTATCTATCTATCTATCTATCTATCTATCTATCGTATTTTCTCTGCTAATGCTGTAAACCGTCACAAAATTGAATAAAAATCGATTTTCTTGAGATGACAGTATTGAGCACTTGATATATTGTGACGTTTCAGAACATTGGCAACTCCTTCACTTCATCTTCTTCTTGGTATTCCTCTGCCTCTTGTTGTTCCTTTTCTCCTGATGTATTTCTTTCTGCTAGTCAATATTGTTTCATTCTCATTTAGTGGTTGAATCATTTTAGTCTCTATTGTTCCACTCATTTTTCCTTGATGAATAACGTTTCAATTATTTAAGAGGCTTAACTCAAAATTATGCCTTTCTGTTCTTTATGTTCTCATTCTTCAACTCTTAATGTTTCTTCTGAAACTTCTGCAAACTATCAGAATGTAGTCAAGAGAACCAGAAATCGATGTGTTATGACTTTCGATGTGGCTACAATATCTGCACATTTCGACCAGACACTTCCGACTTCAGCATGCTTTCGTATAATGTTAGTTATGAAGAAATGCTATCTAGCCGTGTTGCATTATATCATGGTTTCTGATGCGCCTCTTTGACCTGCTATCTCTTACTTCAACATCAGTATATGCTTGTGCAGGACTGTGCTCCTGCTCGGTGTAAGGGATAGCCCGATAAATCTTAGTTACTAGTTTATGTTGGCTGGACTAAGCCCCATCTTTACTTCGATGAGTTGACCTCGATGTGGTTAGAATGGAACTGCCAGCCCCACACCTATTTACCCCACCCCCCCAAAAAAAATCATAACCCCCCCCCCCCCCCCCAATAGCAGAATGCAGCGATGATATGTGTTGTTCCCCTTTAGGGCCCCCTGAACATGAATATTTAATTTATTCAATGATTTGTTTATTTGTTAGTTAGTTTGTTTATACTGCAATATTCCACCGGGATTGCTACTACACACAAAACAAACTACAAATTCAACTTTATAACTAATTTGCCAACCCATTTCCCACACCTAATCCACCCGCAACAGCTTGCAAATCTAGCAACACACAATGGGTGTTTACAAATGTTTGACTGGCGCCTTATAAGTTGTTTATACCTGCGTCTGCTTTTTGTGGGGAAGCACCACAAAAGGTCTCAGTTATGCGCTCAGTGACCAGAAGATAACTGAAGTTTAAATGTGTGTTTTATCGTGTCATTCCACGCACGTGCAGGCAGGTTGGTACACGTGTCAGATTTCGTATATGTTTCTGACTGAAGTGAATGTAGTGTTTGTTTGTTGTGGAGTCTGAGCTTGCTAACATGTCTTTTTATATTCTTTCTGATTCTTTTTCAAATCTTCCCATAGAACGATCACTTGATGGACAGCAAGCAAGAGAGTTATTTGTTGCAATATCTGAACTGGCGATAGCGTTGTTTTTTTATACTTTATAGTTTTCTCAAATTGTCTGTAGTATGAAAAGCAACGAGCAATAGTTTTGTTTGTTGGAACGTCCGAGCATGCAATGATCTTTCATCTTATGCTTTTATGGCTGTGTTTCAAACTTTTTGAGCTGTACACCGCTTCGAATATATGAATCCTACTCAGAGGAGATAAGATCTAGTTGTCTCACATGCATGCAAGTCAGAAATAGACAGTGCTTAAGTGATAAACTAACATCATGAGATGAACAAAATGCAGTTTGTTGTAGTGTTTCACAGACACATAAGAACTGTCTGTCAGTCGTCTGTCTGTAAAACATGATTTTTCTACACTCATACTAATAGCTGAGGACAGCGGTGTTTGGAGGGCTTTTGTGCTGATGTTTCCAGTGTAGCACACCTACGACATTGACGAGTTATTATTATTATTATTATTATTATTATTATTATTATTATTATCGCTAAGATAACGATATAGATTTTGCTGAAGGTTTGTTGCAATACGATTACCACAATGTTGCCAATCGTTGCGGAAGTTCACATATTTTGTCATTATTAAATGTTATTGGCCATGAAATTTATGTTCCTTTTTGTTGGTATTTTTTGATCAGTTTAGAAATGTGTGTTCATTTTTGTTGGTATTTTTTTATCAGTTTGGAAATGTATTTTCATTTGTGACCATATTTTATCTGATATTTAACTATAAGCAGTTTCTACTATATGGCAAATAGACGAAATACTACAGCGTTAGTCTCACACCCTGATATGTCCAGAGTCAAATCTTGGTGATGGACTAAGATTTCTGTATGTCGAAGAGCAAATTAAAAGAACCCACCCTGTACATGTTGTAGCGAACTCAACAAATGCGATCTTTATCACACAGTCAAAGCTCCCACCTGAAACTTCTAATTGGAGAACATGCAGTAATGATAGCATTTAGAATTTATAGTACCTGCTATCCATGCGATGGATTCAAACTTCCATGTGGAGACATAACTTACTGATGGCTATGACAGAACAGAAATACAGTCATTGTGACAGTATTGATAAAATTGTAAGATCCATGTCACAATAAAACAGTTGGGATTACGCTGTTGGTCTTGCACTTCTCATTAACCATCTGACGTTGGGAGCTGCGGTACAGTAGTATTTACTGACGTTGGGAGCTGCGGAACAGTAGTATCTACTGGCGGTGGGAGTTACAGAACATCTGAAAATATCTGAGTCAGATACATGAGCGCAGGATGGAAGGATATGACCTAGTAAAAGTAAAAGTAAAGTAACCCATATCATTTATTAATGTCGTAGGGGTGTGAGATGTTAGCGTTCTCACATTTCAGAGGCTCTGCAAATGAGGGCGGTAGCCATATCCTCTCCCTCGCAGTCTTTACTTCCAGGATTAATCTGGTACCCATTAAGTCTGGGTCGACCTGGGGGCCGTTGAACACAGGACCACTCATATGCGAAGCCAGTGCGCTAACCACTGCGCTACCCGGCTCCCGACCTAATATGACCTAGTATATCTGGATGAATTGTGAGTAAAAGCTCACCATACATTGAATAAATAGTGGCAATCACATGGCAGAACTAAGAAAAGGAAAAAAATTACAAGTAGCAAAGGTAAACACATTGTAATAGGTCATTCACATCTCAATCAAATTGAACTTGTATGGGCTGCAGTCAATGGTCATGTTGCCGCAGAAAACATGACTTGCAAATTTTGTAATGTAAAAAAAACATAACGCGATGTCCTAGCACACATAGATACTGAGTACTGGAGAAAATGTGCAGAGTTTGTGCTTCAAGAGGAAGAGATATACAGTATTGACAACGAGAGTGTGTTCATCTTATCCAACCCTTAGCAGTATTCAATTTTTTCGATTATTCAGAATCCGAATAAAATATTTGATGTACCATCTCTTTTGTTCTCACATCTTCCACACATCTTACAATATCACGGACTTATAGTAAAATCAAATGGTACTTCAGTTTTTTGTTTCTCACAACGTTATTTTTGCAGTAAACTTTACTTAATGAATGATAAAATACACATATTACTCTTCAGTACCAATGCTATAAGATTAATTGATCATCATAGATAAAACACTGTTTTAAATACACCCTGGAAGTAATGATACTTATCTCAAATTTCCTGTTATTATATGAAGTTTGGATAAGCTTTGCATCAACATTTTTGTGTATAGCTGTAAAATATAAATTGTGAGTGTCATTGTTTTGCATCTTATGCAATACTATATAGACAGCAAAAACAAGACGTTGTGTGCATTTTTCAATCTATCAATTTGTAAAATATGAAATCCTAAGGTCGTGCTGTATATGAGACTAACTTCGAAATATGGTTGCTATGCATCAGGTAGTGTTCACGAAAATTGAGTTCAAGTGAGTAACATGCATTATGGAAAGAACTATATTCGAAGTGAGATGTTCACCAAAATCTACTGGTTTTAATGTAATCTGGAAGAAATGGCTATACAACTTTTGCTGTTTGCTAATTTGTATGCATGTGTGTGTGTTTATGTATGTATGTGTTTTAAAATGGAATTTCCATAGGTGAGGTTCCTCTGTGTGTCGACTACATCACACCAGCATCTTCGTGTCCTTAAGCTGGTGTTGAGTTCAATTAAAAAGCCGATAGTTTTCTGGATCAGTTAACAAAAAAGGAATGATGTATAGGTGTCGAGCGACTGAAAGGGAATACGACTTTAATCACACAAACCACACCCAGGCTTCCGGAAACCCACTGACTGAAAACACGAGTATTTACAGTTTATAGAGAAATTAAGATTTTATGGTTGGGTTTTGACATCAGTGGCTAGACTACATGAAGCTGTGTAGTAGGCCGGTAGATAATTAAGGATGGTGGTGGTTTGGAGTAATCAAGTTAACAAATTAGAACATGACTTTTAGTACCAGGAATTGCGCCACACTGTGGGCCAACACCCTTCTCCCCCTTAGCCTCCTTAGCTATTTCTCACAAACAGGTCATGAAATGTGCATGAAGGAGAAGATCTGACACACGGAAACTAATGTTTAGGTAAACTTCTCTCAGGAGAACGTGTCTACGTAATGTTTAGGTAAACTTCTCTCTCCTTTCAGGAGAACGTGTCTACGACACTGATTTATATTATTCTTTTTCTTCTTCAGACTTCCATCTTGATCTCTCTGACAGAAATAGCGGTTTAAGATCGAACTATATCATGAGAACATTTCCCCCAAATGTTTCAATTTTAGGGTGTTCAAATCCCTCCCTAAGCAAATCTGAACATGACTATTAGTACTAGGGACTTGGCCAAAAGGTCGGTATTTGTTATTGTGTGTGTGTGGCGGGGGGGGGGGGGGTGAGAATTATGGATAGCTATTTAGGAGCATATTATACACCTCTGCGCCGACCAGTTAATCATTCTTAGGGCAAATCTGTTGATACATCTGCAGTGATGGTACACCTATCATCCCCGCAGACGGAGGTGTGTTACAAAAATACAAAGTTGCAATGTCGAATTACCTGCATTTCTACGTCATTCCTGACGATCTTTTCACAGAAGACAAAAGTAAACAATCGCGCACTGCATTCATAGTTGTTAGAGAATTATTCCTGGTATCAAATGGTGTCCTAGACATGCTAGTAATGAAAGATCCAATGTACTTCCATTACAATGTGCTTCCATTACAATTATTTAAAAAAATAGTAAATTCAAGATCATAAGAATAATAAAACATATAACTTGTCAGTGTCGTAGGGGTGCCACACTGGATACATCAGGGGTGCCACACTGGATACATCAGGGGTGCCACACTGGATACATCAGGGATGTCACATTGGATACATCAGGAGTGACACACTGGATTCATCAGGAGTGCCACACTGGATACATCAGGGGTGCCACACTGGATGCATCAGTACAAAAAACAACTCTATCCTCATCCATTTGGAGAAGTGTAGAAAAATCGTACTGAAACCATTCCTTGATATATCAATCCTTGATTTTGCTACCTCCCCTTCAGATTCTCCCTCGACTGTTCCTTGTAAAATAATTTTAGAAAACGATTTGTGTCTTGTAACATGTCCAAACGAAACAAGGTTGCGCCGTCACACCACTGGCAAATGTGGTCCTTGATAACCTGCAAATTGACGATACACATAGTGGATATTTGTGGAAGTTGCTTGATGAGCGACGATCACTGTAGTACTTGAGGCATCTAGATTGTCACTTCAATAGTTCAACATGAAGCGTGACACAAGTAGAGTCCCGTTGAACAATATCAGGAATGTGTTTGATCAGCAAACTACGGGGATGTACATAAATACGAAAACAATATGGGGATGATGAGTCTAAATAAGTGTGATAATTGTTTAGAAGGTGAAAGAGAGGGAAACTAACAAAAGTTGATGTCAAAAATATTTTTTATATACCAACAAAATTATTCGAGTGTTGAAATTTTGTTCTAAAAATGTAAAACATATCAAGTCATTTTCGCACTTTTACTGATAAATCTTTTTTAGGAGGAATAAATGGTGCTGAATGTATTTACATAATTAAGCTGGTGATGCCTGAAAACTTTTTGCCGTTAAGGGAAAGGTTGAGACAAAAAATTGGCAGAAATTGTTGATGTAATTTATGGACATCCCCTACATAAACTATCATCATCATTTCCATTGATACTTGCTTCAGAACATTGGACATTCATAGATTTGTCCATTCGATACATGCTTGAGAATCCTGAATATTCATAGATTTGTCATTTCGACACTTGCTTGAGAACCCTGCACATTCATGGATTTGTCCTTTCGATGCTTGCTAGAGAACCCTGAACATTCATAAATTTGTCTCTTCGACACTTGCTTGAGAATCCTGAAAATTCATAGATTCGTCTCTTCGACACTTTTTTGAGAACATTAGTAGTATATGGCGCGGTTTACGAGGGGTTTTTTCCTACCGCAAAGAATATATAGGAATTAATCTGGCGCAAAGACATAATAAGGATTATTTTCAAGGAAAGCAAGGCGTGGCTGAGCTTTTCTTAGGTTTTCTGTGATTTCTTGAATTTAAAAATAATATAAATTTGAATTTTTTTTTAAATTTCATGTTAGTTTTATGGTTAATTTTGTTTATTTTCTATAGTATGTTTGTTATTCCTTGTTGTTTATTTTTTGAGTTATTATTACATGCCAAGTTTTAGCAGAATTAGTTCCCATTGTGATGTCTCAAGTTATCTTTTCTTAGGGGTATGTTTTTATATTAATTTTCTAGAAAATTATTTTCTAGAGTTTTCTTGGGGTTTGTTAGCCCTTGGTGTTTATTTTTAGGACTTGTTGTTACCTAGATGTGTTTAACAGAATTAGCTGCCCTTGTGTTGTCTCGAGTTATCTTGCATATGGTGTTAGAACGTGCCTAGACCTGGTTGGTGTTCACCTCTAAGCGAACCTTCCGCGAGCAGGGACTATTTTAGCAATGGATTTTTTCCCTTCCTATTGTATCACTACGCCAACTAGTTTATCTATGTTTGTATGCATATGTGTAAACAGCATGTATTTCCCTGAACTAAGTGACTACCAATGAGTGTTATTTCATGTATATATGAATGTAGGTTACTAATAAAACATACACAAAAAGAAGGTGCGTGTTAACTATGTATATTTATGTGATATGTCTATGTGAAAACTACAAAAAGGTGAAGACAAACCTACTTTTATGTAAACTATATAATGAATGACCTACTTGAATATTATGTATTACAATTTTTATCTATTTAACCATGACGAAGCTACTAATAAAAGAACCACAAACACAATTTTATGCTAATAATGTGACAAGTTTATTTAACACAAGGGGAAAAACTGAATAAAAACCTATTTACCACAACTAAAAAGCTTCATGTTTTATGTATGTGTGTCTGTATATAGGTGGCTAGCATGTATTTCCATGAAATACATAACTACCAAGGATGTCTGTCACATGTAACAACATGTAATATACCTCAAAATGACTTTTAAACCTAAAAATAGACAGATTGACCACTAGTAATTAGAAATAATGCATGTTATAGATAGGACCAAAAGGTTTTGAATACAATACTTTTGGGCGGAGACGGGACGCCATTACACATGACAGGTTTCTTATACAAGGCAGCAGCTCAACAAAATACACACATCAAAATAGAAAAGATTAGGATTGAACACCATTCTTGTATGAGATATAACACATCGACACACACTGGTTCAATTTGGTTATAGCAAGACATAACAATCATCGTTAGGTGCCACGCCGAATTTTTTATATTTTTATCTAAATTTTATTGTTAATTTTGTGTTTTTTCTGGAGTTTTCGTGTTGTTTTGTTTCGTTTGAGGTTTTCTAATGTTTAATGTAGTACCGCCCTATATCTCCGGTCTTTATTTGTTGTTATTGTTGTGATGTCTTGTTATATAAGTAAATTGTCATAATGCGTGACGGTCTCTACATACAAGAATTATTCTCAAAAAGCCTCTATCTCTTCTGTTTAGATGTTACATAGGCCTAAACTGTGTTTATTTTTGTTGTTGCGTCTTGCTATAACCAACTTGGTATAATTGTGTCTGTCTAATTCTGTGTTTGCTGTTTGTTGCAACTCCCTTATATAACCAAGGGAGTATGGTGTGTATAAATATGCCGTCTCCTTACACAGAATGACTCTCAAAAACCAGCGGCACCTATCTAACTTGTGCTATTTCTAATTAATAGTGGTCAACCTGTCTATGTTTTAGGTGTATATGTCATTTTATTATTCGTAGAGGGCTACATAGAGCCTTCCGAATAGTTGGTGATTATTACGTAAACAATAACCGAGGGTTTGTTGTAACGTAGGTAGTGGTAGAATACACAGGTCTGTTATTGCCAGGTCGGGTGTTACGTGTGATAAGCTTTCTTGGTAGTATAGATAAAAGGGAAATACACAAGGGTCACATATATACAGACAAACGTAGATAAAACATGAAGCTTTTGAGTTGTGTTGACTAGGTTTTATTCAAGTTTTCCGTTGTTTTAAATGAACATACATATAATTAGCATGAAAATTGGATTTATGTATACTTTATTAGTAATATACATTCATATATACATAACACTCGTTGGTAGTCACATAGTTCAGAGAAATACCTGTTGTTTGCATATATACACACAAAAACTTAGATAAGACAGGAAGATTTTGAATAGTTTAATTCATGTTATGACATGGTCGTCCACATAGTTAACAGGAAAAATTCTTTGCTAGTAGTTATACATTTCAGGAAAATATATAATTTATACATATATAGAGACAAATGTAATACCATTTTAGTCTTCTATTCGTCGTTTTACACAAATATGCACACAGTTAACAGACAAATTATGCTAATGTGGGTTTTATGAGTAGCATACATTCATATCTACATGAAATAACACTAGTTGGTAAGCACATAGCTCAGGGAAATACATGATGTTTACACATATAGTCAAAACATAGATAAAACATGAAGATTTTGAGTGGTGTAATTCATATTTTCGGCTTGGGATGTGTCCCATAGCAGGAAAATATGTTTTATTAATAACAGAATGGTATTTTAAATAGATAAAAAGGGATGACAGAGGTCGGTCCGAAATAACAATGAGTATATAACAATTAACCTGGAAGAAAGCCCTAATACAGATTATTTCCGAGGAAAGGAGGGCTTGGCAGAACTTTTCTGGGGTTTTCTTGATGTAATTATTTAAAAAGTCGAATTTTTCATCATTTTTAGTTTGGTTCTGTTCTATTTTATTTCTATTTTATTGTTTATTTGTTGGTATTTTCTTGTGGTTTGTTATGTCTTGTTGTTTATTTTCTTTGGAGTTGTTGTTACAGACCAAAATTTTAACAGAATTATTTTCCCTTTTGTTGTCTACGGTACCGAACCTGTTCAGAATTTCCATAAAGCAAACACCGTTTATCATGTTATCAAGTTAGGATACACCAACTTACATACCAACAATTTTATCACTAATTTCATACATCATTGGCCTATATCTGCTATATATACATATATATATATATATATATATATATATATATATATATATATATATATATATATATACACGAGGGCTTTTAAGAACAATTCGTTGTGCGGAGACGGCAAAAATCGATGCGCATTAATACACAACTGGTTGTATTAGTGAATTACTACAAGCAATAAACACAGAATTTGAAACACATAAAACAATAGAGGGGCGGAGATCTACTTGAAGTGTTTATTAAACACTAGAAAAATCACTGAACTAAACAAACATACGATAATGTGTAGAGAAGTCACCTTCAACACGGAACAGAAGTCCACTGTGGTTGAAAGGTTAACATTCGACACATAAAAAAAAGCAATCTATAACTTATGTTACAGATATAACCTTAAATGTGTTAGTTTGCTCTAACATTAACCCGAGAACAGTAAAAATTACGTTTCAAATCATTTACTATGACCTAACGAGAACAATATTTTTTACTATATTAAGAATACCATTGAAGTGTTTTATAGTATATCTTTTACAGAACGATACGATTTATACAATTACAACATTAGAGTTATCAAATAGGTAAACAAACAAGGTATTAATGTCATATGCCCAAGAGGTTAGCAAAATACTAAATTATGTCCCTTGCATAAACAGCCGTATTCTATTCTTAATAGGTTGTCTCTTCTACTATGTCAATATTTTCTCAGTATATTCACACGAACTTATAACATTTTCTACCATACTATAACATGTTCTAAATGTTCTTCTTAAAAGTTCTGAAACTATTTTCTCAGTGGCCTCTTAAACTGTGTTTTCATGCAACCCTCTTTTTTCATAACTAAAAGCTGAGAGCCAGTACAACTGGCTATTAGGATATATATGAATATTGGAATATTCATTCCTTATGCTTCTAGTAAGTATAAATTTTAATACTGTACATAATTTTGAAATGTGTTTATGATGTACTTTTCCGAGAAGCTTGATATATATGTAGTAATGCAACATGAATAGGCCTATATTATAAAATATCAGACAGCTTGAAATATTGAATATTCAGTGCTTCTTGAACACATATTGAGTGACCTAATAACATATTTATATTTTTAATGGTGATAGCCTTTGGAGATACTATGATATGGGAAAAAACTATCATATAATTATGTATATTGTTTCTAAATTATGGAATATGAGACCACATATGAACAGGAATATAAGTATGGAGTAGCTATAGGAATTCTTCCTAGATTAAGGGTGGTAGGCGTATAGTTAGTACGTAATTAATTCACACCCTTTGATACGAATATTGAATTTATGTAATCACATCATACACCTACCTGTCTAAATTTTTCCCTATAAACTTATCGGAACAGTGATTATGTAACAGTTAACTTTAGAGGACTTTCCAATTTACCCACAGCCATGTCCATTAGCCAAGCAGTCTGTCTTGGTGCCCCGAAATAAACTGGTAGATCATGTAATCTACTGAAAATCAATCCCGTGTTTGATGGGACAAATTAATGAGAGAATTCAGAATATAGGAAACATCACAGTTAAGCAACCATAACTGGAAGATGTCCTTGGATGGTAATAATTGTGAACATGGCTGCCCCAACCATCACCGCTAACACATCCAAACATATTGCAATGCTGTGGACATCTGTGACAGGAAAGGAACCTTTGCAGGATTGTAGAAGCTAGTGATTCTCATTTTGCATATTATGGAAATATGGAATGTACAGAACACCGTAGGATCCAGTTCAGCTCGATGGAAAGCTGCTAAATTCATTGCATACTTTTGAAAATCTTCTATGTATATATTTCTGGAGGAACTATTTCACAGCATAAAAATGAAGTGACTTTACAAATTATTTATAGTGTATGGGCTTAAAACAACCACCACTGACATCATAAAAAGTAAAGTTATGTGTAGTCTAGTACTAACAAATGATTCATTTGTTTCTATTGCAGGTTTATCTTCAATATATGACTCATTTCCTGCTGTTAGTGTAAAAATACTGTTTGTATTCAAGTCCATATTTATTACCTTCACCACACAACAAAATACATAATGATGGCACACACATTTGAGAAACACATTTCAAACATTCAAGACTTATGTAAGACATGTGGAGAGACATTACTAACGAAAAAACAGAAATATAACTACCAGAAACCGGTCCTTTGTACACAACATGTTAATAATATTTTCTTTATTTTTGGTTTGAATGGGAATGATGATATGCCCAATAAATATTCTACAAATATGTGCATAAAATGTTTATATAAAATTAAATACATTAATCTCACACATTCAGAGCAAGCACTAAGGATAACAACAAATTGGAGATAGATCTAGAAATGTTTGGTATGATTTTAAGCCTGAAGTTTGTATCAATGAGTGTCGTGTCTGTTTGCATTATTTAGTGAAATGTCTTGGTAGCAGGAAAATGTGAGTACTATGTCCACAAATGAAATGAATGCCAACATTTGTGATCTTTCAAAGCATCCCAATCAATCTAACATTTCCGTACAAGATGAGGTTGATGTGTCTGATGAAAAACATTTAAAAAAAAGTAAGTTCAGATGCAAACGTGACAAATACATCAGCATCTCCAACGCAAAACATCAATAAACATCATAACATGCAGTTAAGTCACTAACAGTACCACTTTCTTTAGTTGAAGAAAATCTGCGTACAAATTTTGTTAAGAGAAAACTGAATACAGCACACACAAAAAATATAATTACTTGCAAAACTTTTTGGCCAAAATTTCCCCCTGTTGGACACACTGAGGCACAATTGTCCAATTATCAACAGCAAGAAAAGATATACTTTTATTATATATGTGAAAAAAATATTGATACTGCTAACTAGGAAATACACATTATACAATTATCTTCTCTGTTCATACTCATATTATGGTTAGTTACGAAGAAATTATTTGATGAACGTAGGCGTTTAGTCATGCAGTTATCCAAGACTTTCTTGATGACAACATAATTGTTCTGTATGTTGAGGTCCATAATCATCTTGCTTGATAATGGTGGATGGTAATAATATTCAATATAATGTCGGTATGAAAGGCCTGAGAGATTGTGAATTTATCATTAATGTTTACTTTTTCTGTCAGTGAGTTTGTAGTCAAAATATCTTATGCACATGCTATGAAAATCTTACGGTTCTTAGGACCTGCATATTCATTATTGCAATAGGTGGATGTGAATAGTGGAAAATTATTAAGTTCCAAAGTCTATTATTATTCAATCAAGCAAGTGATATGCAAAAGGGCGTAGGTGATCATGTTTCTCCACGACTTCCTGTCTCATGTGTTGTCAATATGCTAGGCTGGTGAAACTCTATCAAGCCACAATACTAGGCCAGCTAGTAATTTCTCTCTTTGTCATCCACTGTCTCTTCTCCACTTGATATTCCCTGTGGTTATAAAGTGTTCAGGCTGTGTTCTTCTCAGCAGAGTCCCTAAAAAACCAGGGCTGTCGTCCCCTTATATTTGATATGATTGATATTTTTTATGCCAGCATCAATGAGAATATCTGCCTTAGTTGTTTTTTTCCAAGATATTACACATTTTCAACTTGTGTTAATTTTGTATCATTAATCATTATATTGTACTTAGAACCAAGTACAATATAATGATTAATGATACAAAATTAACACAAGTTGAAAATGTGTAATATCTTGGAAAAAAACAACTAAGGCAGATATTCTCATTGATGCTGGCATAAAAAATATCAATCATATCAAATATAAGGGGACGACAGCCCTGGTTTTTTAGGGACTCTGCTGAGAAGAACACAGCCTGAACACTTTATAACCACAGGGAATATCAAGTGGAGAAGAGACAGTGGATGACAAAGAGAGAAATTACTAGCTGGCCTAGTATTGTGGCTTGATAGAGTTTCACCAGCCTAGCATATTGACAACACATGAGACAGGAAGTCGTGGAGAAACATGATCACCTACGCCCTTTTGCATATCACTTGCTTGATTGAATAATAATAGACTTTGGAACTTAATAATTTTCCACTATTCACATCCACCTATTGCAATAATGAATATGCAGGTCCTAAGAACCGTAAGATTTTCATAGCATGTGCATAAGATATTTTGACTACAAACTCACTGACAGAAAAAGTAAACATTAATGATAAATTCACAATCTCTCAGGCCTTTCATACCGACATTATATTGAATATTATTACCATCCACCATTATCAAGCAAGATGATTATGGACCTCAACATACAGAACAATTATGTTGTCATCAAGAAAGTCTTGGATAACTGCATGACTAAACGCGTACGTTCATCAAATAATTTCTTCGTAACTAACCATAATATGAGTATGAACAGAGAAGATAATTGTATAATGTGTATTTCCTAGTTAGCAGTATCAATATTTTTTTCACATATATAATAAAAGTATATCTTTTCTTGCTGTTGATAATTGGACAATTGTGCCTCAGTGTGTCCAACAGGGGGAAATTTTGGCCAAAAAGTTTTGCAAGTAATTATATTTTTTGTGTGTGCTGTATTCAGTTTTCTCTTAACAAAATTTGTACGCAGATTTTCTTCAACTAAAGAAAGTGGTACTGTTAGTGACTTAACTGCATGTTATGATGTTTATTGATGTTTTGCGTTGGAGATGCTGATGTATTTGTCACGTTTGCATCTGAACTTACTTTTTTTAAAATGTTTTTCATCAGACACATCAACCTCATCTTGTACGGAAATGTTAGATTGATTGGGATGCTTTGAAAGATCACAAATGTTGGCATTCATTTCATTTGTGGACCTAGTACTCACATTTTCCTGCTACCAAGACATTTCACTAAATAATGCAAACAGACACGACACTCATTGATACAAACTTCAGGCTTAAAATCATACCAAACATTTCTAGATCTATCTCCAATTTGTTGTTATCCTTAGTGCTTGCTCTGAATGTGTGAGATTAATGTATTTAATTTTATATAAACATTTTATGCACATATTTGTAGAATATTTATTGGGCATATCATCATTCCCATTCAAACCAAAAATAAAGAAAATATTATTAACATGTTGTGTACAAAGGACCGGTTTCTGGTAGTTATATTTCTGTTTTTTCGTTAGTAATGTCTCTCCACATGTCTTACATAAGTCTTGAATGTTTGAAATGTGTTTCTCAAATGTGTGTGCCATCATTATGTATTTTGTTGTGTGGTGAAGGTAATAAATATGGACTTGAATACAAACAGTATTTTTACACTAACAGCAGGAAATGAGTCATATATTGAAGATAAACCTGCAATAGAAACAAATGAATCATTTGTTAGTACTAGACTACACATAACTTTACTTTTTATGATGTCAGTGGTGGTTGTTTTAAGCCCATACACTATAAATAATTTGTAAAGTCACTTCATTTTTATGCTGTGAAATAGTTCCTCCAGAAATATATACATAGAAGATTTTCAAAAGTATGCAATGAATTTAGCAGCTTTCCATCGAGCTGAACTGGATCCTACGGTGTTCTGTACATTCCATATTTCCATAATATGCAAAATGAGAATCACTAGCTTCTACAATCCTGCAAAGGTTCCTTTCCTGTCACAGATGTCCACAGCATTGCAATATGTTTGGATGTGTTAGCGGTGATGGTTGGGGCAGCCATGTTCACAATTATTACCATCCAAGGACATCTTCCAGTTATGGTTGCTTAACTGTGATGTTTCCTATATTCTGAATTCTCTCATTAATTTGTCCCATCAAACACGGGATTGATTTTCAGTAGATTACATGATCTACCAGTTTATTTCGGGGCACCAAGACAGACTGCTTGGCTAATGGACATGGCTGTGGGTAAATTGGAAAGTCCTCTAAAGTTAACTGTTACATAATCACTGTTCCGATAAGTTTATAGGGAAAAATTTAGACAGGTAGGTGTATGATGTGATTACATAAATTCAATATTCGTATCAAAGGGTGTGAATTAATTACGTACTAACTATACGCCTACCACCCTTAATCTAGGAAGAATTCCTATAGCTACTCCATACTTATATTCCTGTTCATATGTGGTCTCATATTCCATAATTTAGAAACAATATACATAATTATATGATAGTTTTTTCCCATATCATAGTATCTCCAAAGGCTATCACCATTAAAAATATAAATATGTTATTAGGTCACTCAATATGTGTTCAAGAAGCACTGAATATTCAATATTTCAAGCTGTCTGATATTTTATAATATAGGCCTATTCATGTTGCATTACTACATATATATCAAGCTTCTCGGAAAAGTACATCATAAACACATTTCAAAATTATGTACAGTATTAAAATTTATACTTACTAGAAGCATAAGGAATGAATATTCCAATATTCATATATATCCTAATAGCCAGTTGTACTGGCTCTCAGCTTTTAGTTATGAAAAAAGAGGGTTGCATGAAAACACAGTTTAAGAGGCCACTGAGAAAATAGTTTCAGAACTTTTAAGAAGAACATTTAGAACATGTTATAGTATGGTAGAAAATGTTATAAGTTCGTGTGAATATACTGAGAAAATATTGACATAGTAGAAGAGACAACCTATTAAGAATAGAATACGGCTGTTTATGCAAGGGACATAATTTAGTATTTTGCTAACCTCTTGGGCATATGACATTAATACCTTGTTTGTTTACCTATTTGATAACTCTAATGTTGTAATTGTATAAATCGTATCGTTCTGTAAAAGATATACTATAAAACACTTCAATGGTATTCTTAATATAGTAAAAAATATTGTTCTCGTTAGGTCATAGTAAATGATTTGAAACGTAATTTTTACTGTTCTCGGGTTAATGTTAGAGCAAACTAACACATTTAAGGTTATATCTGTAACATAAGTTATAGATTGCTTTTTTTTATGTGTCGAATGTTAACCTTTCAACCACAGTGGACTTCTGTTCCGTGTTGAAGGTGACTTCTCTACACATTATCGTATGTTTGTTTAGTTCAGTGATTTTTCTAGTGTTTAATAAACACTTCAAGTAGATCTCCGCCCCTCTATTGTTTTATGTGTTTCAAATTCTGTGTTTATTGCTTGTAGTAATTCACTAATACAACCAGTTGTGTATTAATGCGCATCGATTTTTGCCGTCTCCGCACAACGAATTGTTCTTAAAAGCCCTCGTGTATATATATATATATATATATATATATATATATATATGTATGTATATATAGCAGATATAGGCCAATGATGTATGAAATTAGTGATAAAATTGTTGGTATGTAAGTTGGTGTATCCTAACTTGATAACATGATAAACGGTGTTTGCTTTATGGAAATTCTGAACAGGTTCGGTACCGTAGACAACAAAAGGGAAAATAATTCTGTTAAAATTTTGGTCTGTAACAACAACTCCAAAGAAAATAAACAACAAGACATAACAAACCACAAGAAAATACCAACAAATAAACAATAAAATAGAAATAAAATAGAACAGAACCAAACTAAAAATGATGAAAAATTCGACTTTTTAAATAATTACATCAAGAAAACCCCAGAAAAGTTCTGCCAAGCCCTCCTTTCCTCGGAAATAATCTGTATTAGGGCTTTCTTCCAGGTTAATTGTTATATACTCATTGTTATTTCGGACCGACCTCTGTCATCCCTTTTTATCTATTTAAAATACCATTCTGTTATTAATAAAACATATTTTCCTGCTATGGGACACATCCCAAGCCGAAAATATGAATTACACCACTCAAAATCTTCATGTTTTATCTATGTTTTGACTATATGTGTAAACATCATGTATTTCCCTGAGCTATGTGCTTACCAACTAGTGTTATTTCATGTAGATATGAATGTATGCTACTCATAAAACCCACATTAGCATAATTTGTCTGTTAACTGTGTGCATATTTGTGTAAAACGACGAATAGAAGACTAAAATGGTATTACATTTGTCTCTATATATGTATAAATTATATATTTTCCTGAAATGTATAACTACTAGCAAAGAATTTTTCCTGTTAACTATGTGGACGACCATGTCATAACATGAATTAAACTATTCAAAATCTTCCTGTCTTATCTAAGTTTTTGTGTGTATATATGCAAACAACAGGTACTTCTCTGAACTATGTGACTACCAACGAGTGTTATGTATATATGAATGTATGTTACTAATAAAGTATACATAAATCCAATTTTCATGCTAATTATATGTATGTTCATTTAAAACAACGGAAAACGTGAATAAAACCTAGTCAACACAACTCAAAAGCTTCATGTTTTATCTACGTTTGTCTGTATATATGTGACCCTTGTGTATTTCCCTTTTATCTATACTACCAAGAAAGCTTATCACACGTAACACCCGACCTGGCAATAACAGACCTGTGTATTCTACCACTACCTACGTTACAACAAACCCTCGGTTATTGTTTACGTAATAATCACCAACTATTCGGAAGGCTCTATGTAGCCCTCTACGAATAATAAAATGACATATACACCTAAAACATAGACAGGTTGACCACTATTAATTAGAAATAGCACAAGTTAGGTAGGTGCCGCTGGTTTTTGAGAGTCATTCTGTGTAAGGAGACGGCATATTTATACACACCATACTCCCTTGGTTATATAAGGGAGTTGCAACAAACAGCAAACACAGAATTAGACAGACACAATTATACCAAGTTGGTTATAGCAAGACGCAACAACAAAAATAAACACAGTTTAGGCCTATGTAACATCTAAACAGAAGAGATAGAGGCTTTTTGAGAATAATTCTTGTATGTAGAGACCGTCACGCATTATGACAATTTACTTATATAACAAGACATCACAACAATAACAACAAATAAAGACCGGAGATATAGGGCGGTACTACATTAAACATTAGAAAACCTCAAACGAAACAAAACAACACGAAAACTCCAGAAAAAACACAAAATTAACAATAAAATTTAGATAAAAATATAAAAAATTCGGCGTGGCACCTAACGATGATTGTTATGTCTTGCTATAACCAAATTGAACCAGTGTGTGTCGATGTGTTATATCTCATACAAGAATGGTGTTCAATCCTAATCTTTTCTATTTTGATGTGTGTATTTTGTTGAGCTGCTGCCTTGTATAAGAAACCTGTCATGTGTAATGGCGTCCCGTCTCCGCCCAAAAGTATTGTATTCAAAACCTTTTGGTCCTATCTATAACATGCATTATTTCTAATTACTAGTGGTCAATCTGTCTATTTTTAGGTTTAAAAGTCATTTTGAGGTATATTACATGTTGTTACATGTGACAGACATCCTTGGTAGTTATGTATTTCATGGAAATACATGCTAGCCACCTATATACAGACACACATACATAAAACATGAAGCTTTTTAGTTGTGGTAAATAGGTTTTTATTCAGTTTTTCCCCTTGTGTTAAATAAACTTGTCACATTATTAGCATAAAATTGTGTTTGTGGTTCTTTTATTAGTAGCTTCGTCATGGTTAAATAGATAAAAATTGTAATACATAATATTCAAGTAGGTCATTCATTATATAGTTTACATAAAAGTAGGTTTGTCTTCACCTTTTTGTAGTTTTCACATAGACATATCACATAAATATACATAGTTAACACGCACCTTCTTTTTGTGTATGTTTTATTAGTAACCTACATTCATATATACATGAAATAACACTCATTGGTAGTCACTTAGTTCAGGGAAATACATGCTGTTTACACATATGCATACAAACATAGATAAACTAGTTGGCGTAGTGATACAATAGGAAGGGAAAAAATCCATTGCTAAAATAGTCCCTGCTCGCGGAAGGTTCGCTTAGAGGTGAACACCAACCAGGTCTAGGCACGTTCTAACACCATATGCAAGATAACTCGAGACAACACAAGGGCAGCTAATTCTGTTAAACACATCTAGGTAACAACAAGTCCTAAAAATAAACACCAAGGGCTAACAAACCCCAAGAAAACTCTAGAAAATAATTTTCTAGAAAATTAATATAAAAACATACCCCTAAGAAAAGATAACTTGAGACATCACAATGGGAACTAATTCTGCTAAAACTTGGCATGTAATAATAACTCAAAAAATAAACAACAAGGAATAACAAACATACTATAGAAAATAAACAAAATTAACCATAAAACTAACATGAAATTTAAAAAAAAATTCAAATTTATATTATTTTTAAATTCAAGAAATCACAGAAAACCTAAGAAAAGCTCAGCCACGCCTTGCTTTCCTTGAAAATAATCCTTATTATGTCTTTGCGCCAGATTAATTCCTATATATTCTTTGCGGTAGGAAAAAACCCCTCGTAAACCGCGCCATATACTACTAACATTGAACATTTATAGATTTGTCCCTTCGTTCGACATTTGCTTGAGAACCATGGGCATTCATAGATTTGTCCCTTTGACACCTGCTTGAGAACATTGAACATTCATAGATTTGTTCCTTCGATACATGCTTGAGAACCCGGAACATTCATAAAACTTTGCCCTCGTCACTTACTTGAGAAGATTGAACACTCATAGATTTTCAAATGCATTGATGTCTATTTTGAATCAATAACTCTGAAGAAACTAAAGCCAGGAAAGTCTCCTGGACCAGGTAAAAGTTATAATGAAATATTAACACACGTGAGCACATCAGGGAGAGAGGTACACCTTAAATTAATAAATATCACCTGGAGAAACGGAAGACTGCCTAAATCCTGGAGAAATGCTCACATATTTCCATCCTAAAATGTAACAAACCTCGAGATGAACCCCAAAGCTACCAGCCCTTATCTTTAATATCATGTCTTGGGAAACTAGCAGAAAGAATGGTTAACGTACGACTTTACTGGTTCCCCGAGAGCTCAAACATCCTCTGTCATGAACAGGCTGGCTTCAGAAAAGGCAGTTGTACAGAAGACCATCTATTTAGGTTGACACAGAAAATCCATGATGGATTCCAAGAAAACAAATATACTGTAGCCATCTTCTTTGACTTACAACAGGCTTATGAGTATGGAGAAATGGCCCCTTGATGAAGATGATTGAGGTGGAAATTAGTGGAAAGCTATATAACTGGATAAGATACTTCCTCATTGAGAGAACAATGCAGACAAAGATAATGATGCAATTTCATCTAAAGAAGTTCTAGAGGAAGGCTTACCACAGGGTTCTTCTTTAAGCTGCACCCTCTTTCTCATTTGCATTAATGATCTTGCCAAACATATTAAAGCTGAAAATGCCCTTAATGCTGATGACCTAACAATATGGCAGAGCCATGAGAATGTTGAAAGTGCAGCAAAAAGACTAAATGGAGATTTAACAAGACTATATGAGTATTGTCAAACATTGAAGCTGAACGTAAACTGTGAGAACACTTTCTATATCATCTTTACCAAAAGTCATAAAATAGCACAAACAAATATCAGTCTATGGTTGGACACACAGTAAATGCCAAGTGAAGAACATCCCACATATCTTGGAATCACGCTTGATCGGCAGCTCACCCTCAAGAAGCATGTAGAAAATATCAAAAAAGCATTTAAACAATTACAACTACTGAAAAGACACACATGCACATCTTGGGGATCAGACAAGGATACCCTTAGAGGATTATATCTTGTGTACATACGTTCTGCTTTAGAATACAACAGTACACTCTTCACAACATGTTCCAAGACAAATGTAGAACCTCTAGATAGAGTGCAGAACAAATTCCTACGCCTTATTAGTGAAGCAATGAGATCTACACCAACGGCTGCATGTGAAATACATACAAATGTAGAACCACTTGAGATGCGGAGAGATATGGCTGCAATGGAAGCTTATGAAATAAGCAAACTAATGAACAAAGACCACCCAAATAAACAACTTGTAGAAAACTGGCAACCAAACCACAGATTAAAATAAAAGTCAGTCCTTAGCCATGTCAATGAAATAAAAGACAGCTATCACTTCCCAGATAAGAGACAAGTACTGCAAACAGTAGAAAAATATTTAAAACCACACGCAAGTTTTAAATTACCGGAAATCAAGAAATAATTAAGAGATAATGCAACGAAAAGTTCCAACCCAGTAAGTCTTATGAAAGCAACACAGAAAACAATAGACACCTACCCAGAACAATGGATCCATGTCCATACAGATGGGTCTGCTTCTAAAGCCACCATCATAGCAGGTTATGGTGCCTATATAGAATATCCAGATAAAATATTTGATGAGTTGTTTTATACCTGTGGGAAAATATGTTCTAATTATGAAGCTTAAATAACTGTACCAGAAGTTGCCTTGTACCACCTGAAGACCATATTTGGTGCCTTTCCATCAAATGTGCAAATCATAAACAATGAACAGATGGGCGTGGGGAAACACTGGCAGGGAAATCTATAAATATATGATCAACCCAAATCCTGAAGATAACATCAACCTCGTGGGATGGAAAGACTAGATTATCATCTTCAGACTGCGCACGCAACATGTATAGATTAACAATCACCTGAACAGAATAGAACCACAACATACTCCAGGGTACCGTATATGGTACTCATCCCTATGAAACTGTTGACCACCTCCTTTGTGAATACTCAGCGCTGGATGACATCAGGAAAATGCATCTCCCTCCGGGGCCAGATAAATGGAATACATTATATGGAATAAAACAACAGCTCACAAACACATGCATATATCACACAATGGCATTGGGTTAAAGGGCATGAGCCCATGAACCGCTGGATCAGCATCCAACCAACCGAATCAATAACTAATTTATCCAGATGGCGAGACAGGTGACAGGGGAAACCTCTTTAATAACAAACATATTGTTTCTCCCTAACATTTTATAACGAAGTCACACAAATAATTCCTTTTTTAATGTACCGAATCTTGTATTGGAAACTGACAAGAAGTAAGACAGCTGACATGACCATGTGAAGCTATCTCTGGATAATTTGTAGACCCCAGGATATACGTGAATCTATGAAAAATATTAACGTTTCACACAAATACAATATCAACTGTATAGACGATGTAACTCAGTGATAAAAATGAGTGGTTCTCAAATATGAACCTGCCATCGTCCCTTTCATATAGATTCATTTATATACCCCCCTAACAAGCACAGCAAATGTTTCTAGAAAATGGGGAGTGTTTACCTTTAAAAAAGTAAGCTCTCCGTCTTTATGGGTTTTTTTTGTAGGGCGTTTTTCACAAATAGTCACTTAAATTTCGAAATGGCTTCATTGAAACTCGATTATTACACATCAAATAAAATGCTATTTTTAAAATTAAGTAAAGCAATGAATTCCTATATAACGTATTCATCATCGTAATGCAGACACATAATTTTTCAGGGGTTTCTTCCGTTGTTGATAAGGGTAGAAATTATACAAACAACAGTATGACCTTATAAAACCTACCTTAAGACAGTCTACTACCCTGACTCGGTGTTGATGACCATAACGCAGTTCTTTACTGATACCCATGCCAACATCTGACATTGACAGGAGAACGAGGGAAAAAAGAAGAAGGAGCTAAAAAGTACTAAAATAACATTTTTTCCCGAACAAAAATTATAAAAATACACACTTTGAAAGCTAGAACGCTGTCTCGTTCTGAGCGCTATATTGAATTTCCAAAATGAATTTATATGTTTAATGCACATGTAAGTCAAGTCTTGCTGTTGTTGAAATGTTTTAGATTTTTTCATATTGACACAATCACATAGCTTTCAGCTTTCAACAGATGCTTATCATTAGTTTCAATAATCTTATTTGGACCAAGATTCAATAATTCTAGTTGGGCCAAGTTTCAATAATTTTAGTTGAACCACGTTTCAATAATTCTAGCTGCCAAGTTTCAATAATCCTAGCTAAGCCAAGTTTCAGAGTACAATTAATATCAAAAGAATTTCATCTCTTGTCCTATTGTACATAAAATGTAATAAGTAGATTTATAGATTATTTTCAATTTGATGTGTTCAGTATTTTTTCTTTATAGCTCTTTTGCCCATGGCGATCATATATCGCCACTTCCTGCCTTTCATTTATCGCAGTATCGACCCCACCCCCCTTTGAAGTATCCCACCGATCATCCACCTTTGAGTGTCTTCACCCACTTTGAGAAGCCCTTATCTATGTGAAAACTATTTATATTTTCCTTTCATTTATTTCAAGCTCTCCAAATATAAACTACAGCCATATTAAATCTATATTTTTGTTGTTTTAAACCTCCTTCTGTCAGTATTACAAATGTGTGGACAAATTTCTTAAACGTTGTGAGCTTACTAAGATAACACGATATCTATTTGAACCATCACTACCTGGGCTAATTTCATCTTTCTGGGGATATTTTATCAAGTGTCGCAGTTTGCAACTTATTCAAAACTTATCTTTCCTTACTGCGTTCATTGAATAGATCAACTTGTTCATATTATGTTAGATTGTTTGAACCTTGTCTATATACTTTGATCAAGGGTTAATATAATTTATATATAGTACGTCTATTTTAATGTGAAATTATATTGAAGAACGCCTTAGCGATCTCACTTCTGTGACCTTCATTTCAAATATTTCAATCTGCGATTATAGAGGTTTCTAAGTTTGTAAGAATTTGAACAGCTGTGCTAGGCTATGTTTCATCTTACTAACTTGAGTTTCAAAAGAAGTGTTAATTTTCAGTGTTATCGATTATTGTGTTATCAAGATAACGGAGATATCAGCCAAGCTAAAATATTTTACTCGCGATTTTTCTATCTATATAACGCCGTGTCTTCTCTTAAGTGGGTCGTGTGTACTGATCCGCGAGTATTCAAAAAAGGAGTTACATCAAACTTAACTACGGGTATTGCGAATGTGAAGTGTTATTTTAAATTCAACGTAACACCTTTTTGATAAGGAAACTGATAAATACATATCTTGAAAGGTTAAACAAAAAGGATTGGATTCGTTTTAATCTATAAGTCAATTATAATTTAGAAGTAACGACATGCAAAACTGAGCTGAAACAGAAACATACATTATTTCACAGTAAACGCCAGAAAAAAAAATACTCAAAGCAAGATGTCTTCAAAGACAGTAAAGCACGTGCCAACAGTGTAGGTAATGATAGTCATTTGAGTATGACAATCTCATTTATGCGTGCGTGTTTGCATTCCTGCCACACGTGATTTAATTCTGAGGCCCTTGAGAATAGATATGAAAACTTCAGATGTTCTGATGGACAGCAAAAACTAAAGTACAACCTTTTCAAGCGATGACTTCGCCTATTTATATGATTGAAAAATTTAACAGAACATTTGAGGAGATATTAATAAGGATACATAGAAATAAAATTTTATCGAGTATAACTTGATGTCCACAGGTTATCTTGCGCATCATTCCGTTGTGTTTGATCATAATATTTTGTTTTTGTAGTTTGAGAAAATACATAACTTGCACATTTTTCAAAATGAGTTCGCTCTAGAATGGCGATTGTTGTAGAAGATGTCCAAACAGAACTTAGCACAGAGAGGGAAGATGCATTGTGTGAGTCATGTGACATATTCTCTCCAGAACGCTGTCTTCCCAATGCGCTCCTTGATCCCTTCTCTGTTTTGGGCGATGCGGCTTACATTTTTCAACGACATATTCATGTTATCTTTAATGTCGTCAGTCCATCGTCTTCTTGGTCTGCTTTTCCTCCTCCACCCAGGTACTCACTATTTGCTTTCATATTTACTCTCAATATCAATCTTTACCTTCTAATAAAACGATGCATTCTCTTCTTGTAGACACACCGTCGTGCCAGCGGGCCGATACATTCCTTACTGTTCTAGAAACTTCTACACATTTAGCGACAAAAAACTTGTATCTAGACTATGATGATTGTACAACGGAAGATTCCCCAGGAATAGTGGTTAATATATTTGTAATGTGCTCAAGAGATCGCGTGTTCCATCTCTGGTCGTGACGTCCTGTTTACAAGTGCATTTGTTGGGAGATCTACGGGGATTATCTCTTGAAGCTAAGGAGTTGTATGAGTGGTACTCTTGGCAGGCTGCGTGACGCTTTGCATAGTGATGCGGAGTAGGTATGAGAATATACATAGATATACTGTATTGGCACAACAGCACTTGGTAACTAAACTACCCAGTCATACATTGACACTTTCAGACTCTCAAATCACGATACGCAAGATGGAAGGTACATTTCAAGAAATGATTGGATATACAGATAACTCGAGTATCATGTATATTCTGAGAAACACGGTAGTCTAGTTGATAGTGAGCTTCATCATCAGGTGCCATGCCTGCTGGCGTAGGCGATCATCGCTCTCCACAGCGCTCTATCCCCAGCATTATGTATCAAGATCTTTGTTGTTTCGCTGCCGTCCCAGGTAGTTAAAACTGTATAATATTTTCTCATGTTGTTGGCCTCTGTCTCTATTGCTTCAATCTTGCCTGTTGTGACTATGTTCTTCAATGCTTTCTATCTCATGAAATGACCAAAAAAATGAAGAGTGTATTTTTCTTATATTATTATTAAACTCCGACTCGCATTTGACTCTTTCAATAGCGCCACTCTAGTGTTTCTGGCAGCCCATGGTATTCTAAGCATTCTTCTGTAGAACCACATTTGCCTTCTATTGCCTCTAATTTCTCACTTTCCAGTTTGTTTATTGTCCAAGACTCGCATCCATATATTAATATATGAGTTTTATAACACTGAAAATCTCTCTTTCTCACCTCTAATGACAAGGTCATATTACACAATAGCCTATATTTTAAATTTTTCTGAAAGTTGTTTTTGCTTGCCCTATTCTGCTTCTTATTTCTGTTGAACTTCTTCCATCTGCTGTAATCGTTGTACCTAAGTATTAGAATGTGTGGACCTGTTTTTAAAATATATCATTCACTTTCATTTTGCAAAGTGTGATATTTAGTTTCTTTGAAATAGTCATTACTTCTGTTTTCTTTATATTTAGAAAGATGCCTTTCTCTTTACTATCTGTGACTACTAAATTAAATATATCGTGAAAGTCTTACTCATGTTTAGCAATTAGAAATGTCATCTGCATAAAAGCGTACACATTGAAAAAAACGTACGAATGCACCTCAAACAAACAAACACAAATTATCCGGGTAGTGATTTCTCGCTTGACACGGTCGCTCCTCCTGTCGACCCAGCTGTAAATGGGTACTTGACGCATGAGTTAAGGGAGATAAAGACAGCAAGTAAGAAACTGGTCATCCCAACTAATAGTTGCTACGGTTTAGTAGTACATGAAGAGTTATCTTCATCCCTGACGGCAGGTTACTTCCATGGGCCTATCTTGGTCATGTATATACTGTTCTGGTCATTCAGCGGTCAGAGTCAAATTAACAGCAGATTTAATGAAGGACAAATAAGTGGCGAGTACATTAATCCACAGAGTCCAACAGGTTTTTAATAACTTCAGCGATTCAGATGAGTGTGGAGTAATAGTGACCAATCTGGAGAAAAGAAAACAATTACTATTGTCTGTCTATGATTTTCTTTATACAAGTAAATTTAAGTAGGAAGCCAGAGGATAATATTTTAAAAATTCTTGAGACTAACGGGAATTGAACCAGTCCGTTCTACGGCACCAAATCGCCTAGCAACAATTGCACACGCGTTTTTCAGTACTTGACTAACCGCATCTCCGAAAAAAGATGCGATTTCATCAAGCCATTCAAATCGTGCACACAAAGTCACCCGAACGGACCAATCGAGACAAGGACTATTACAACAACAACAAACATCCCGTACAGGTATTGAAATATCCTCAGTAACAACAAACACATAACATAATATCCGTATTAGATTTTCTTTACTAGACTTTGCTTCTTTCACCCTCAACTGTTCTCTGCATTATTGTTTTTAACGATCACTCAATTCATGTCAAAAACTTGTAAATTTTCGTCGTTCTACTAATGAAACTAGTGATTTTTGTGGACTTGTATGCATGTCTATTTATGTTTCTTGCATGCACATTTGTCTTGTGCACTCTAAAAAAAGTTGAGCAGAAATCATATATAACACTTGTACTCGCATTTGAAGGCATGTGTCGGTCTCTCCCTGTTTTCAGTGAGTGGTCAAACTCTCACAACCAAACTGCAAAATAGAAAGCATTTAGTAGTAATATTTTTTATGCTCCTTTTCTCAAATATCCCACCGGTTCTCTCCTGTAGCAGGATAATGTTTTCTCTTGTAAGCAGGACAATTTTCTCTCTTGTAGCAGGATAATGTTCCTTCCTGTAGCAGGACAACGTTATTTCCTGTAAAAGGAAAATTTTATCTCCTGTAGAAGGATACTTTTCTCTCTTGTAGCAGGACAACGTTATCTCATGTAGAGGGATACTTTTCTCTCTTGTAGCAAGAGAAATTTTCTCACTTGGAGCAGGATAATGCTAACTCTTGTAGCAGAATAATGTTCTTTCTTGCAGAAGTAAACATTGTCTATATTCTAGAGGACATTGTTCTATCTTGTAGGTGGAAAATGTTCTCCCTTGTAGCAGGACAATGTTCTATCTTGAAGCAGGACAATGCTCTCTCTTGTAGCAGAACAAAAATGTTCACTCTTGTCGCAATAGAATACTCTCTCTCTTGTAGCAGGATAATGTTCTTTCTTGTAAAAGAACAACGTTCTCTTGCAGCAGGACAATGTTCTCTCTTGTAGTTGGACTGTGTTCTCTCTTGTAGCAGGACAATGTTCTCTCTTGTAGCAGGACTATGTTCTCTCTTGTAGTTTAACTATTTTCTCTCTTGTAGCAGGACAATGTTCTCTCTTGTAGCAGGATAATGTTCTCTCTTGTAGCAGTACAATGTTCTCTCTTGTAGCAGGTTAAATATTCTCTCTTGTAGCAGGTTAATATTCTCCCTTGTAGCAGGTTAAATATTCTCTCTTGTAGCAGGCTAATATTCTCCCTTTTAGCAGGTTAAATATTCTCTCTTGCAGCAGGTTAAATATTCTCTCTTGTAGCAGGTTAAATATTCTCTCTTGTAGCAGGTTAAATATTCTCTCTTGTAGCAGGTTAAATATTCTCTATTGTAGTAGGTTAATATTCTCCCTTGTAGCAGGTTAATATTCTCTCTTGCAGCAGGTTAAATATTCTCTCTTGCAGCAGGTTAAATATTCTCTCTTGCAGCAGGTTAAATATTTTCTCTTGTAGCAGGTTAAATATTCTCTCTTGTAGCAGGTTAAATATTCTCTCTTGTAGCAGGTTAATATTCTCCCTTTTAGCAGGTTAAATATTCTCTCTTGCAGCAGTAACTGCATCAATAGAAACAAACAATCCTTCGACTAAAAAGTCTTCATCATGATAAAAACAAACAACAAGTAATGAATATTACAAACTAAATGTTGGACAAGTAATTTGTTTTTCTTGGATATTACTCATATTTTTCTTCTTTTATTATACTTAATCTGTTGCTTTTCATTTTACTATCTTCTGTTCTTGCCGTATTTGTCTTGTTCTCCTTGTTTCGCTTTCTATTATCTTATCGCCCTTATCATCAACTTTTGCTCCTCTCGTGCATCATTATTCTCTGTAATATTCAAGGAATCGTCGAAGGTGAAGAAGCAGAGGAGGTCAAAGAAAAACATGGACATACAACATCAAGGAGTGAACAGAACAAGATCTTTCCTCACTCATCTGCATCGTTGAAGATAGTAATTGCTGGAGAACTTTGTACTGAATTGTTCAATATGGTACCCCTATGACCCTGACGGGTTTATAGGTAGATAGGCGAAAACACTACAAGGGGTACATCGGGGAAAACGAGCGATGGTTAGAAAGGCCAGAGTGCAAAGGTGAGCCTTTGTTGCCCACGTTGTAGGTGAGAATTCAGGCAGGCTTCCTGATAAGATTCCATGGTTTATAGTCTCAAATGGATGCAGGTGTCTGGCGTGTGGATTGTTTCACAAACCATACTCTGTCTTGGATTGTTTCACAGACGTTGACATACACGTAGAGATAGTAACTTCTAGAAGTTTCTAGATTAAGATTTCTCTATGCTATTAGATTTTGTAGTCACACGAGCATTGGGTGCGATCTCCTCCTTGCGGAGTCTGCACCTAATGTTCATAATAATAGCGGTTGTTGGCATATCTTATTCACGAAATAGCGATCACACCAGTAGGTTTTTTACTATAGAAAATATCTACAGAATATATATATATATATATATATTTATATGTTTTCTGTTTATAGATACATTCTCTGTTTTATCTTCTTCAGCATTCATTCTCAAACTTCCGCTGGATCTCTTGTTCCGCTAAAACAGCGATCCTACTAGATTTTCAGTCAATTAAAGGCAATACTGCTAGTAGAACTGTATGAAAATAGTAAGTAAAAGGTAATATTACCCATAGCATTTATTAATACCGTAGGGGTGTCACATTTCAGTGGCTCTGCAAATGAATCGGTGGCCATCTGCTTTCCCTCGCAATCTTTATTTCCCGGATTAATCCGGCACCCATTTAAGGCTGGATCGACACGGAAGCCGCTGCGATCTGAAAGCATTTCCGCCCCAACTGGGGAATGAACCCAGGACCACTCATAAGCGAATCCAGTGCGCTAACCACTACGCTAAGCGGCCCCATGAATATAGTACTCACGTAGGAAAAAGGTAATGAAGACTTACAGGGCGACGACTAACACACTATCACTGTCAGATGTTGACGTGAAATAATACACACAATAAAACACAGTATATAATTATGCACAAAACAATACATAGGACATAATCGAAGTATGGACCAAAAGGCCTATATCAAGTTAAGCACATACCATCAAAAGACGAGGAGTAGAAATGACCACACCACACAAACGTATCCGAGCGAAATATGGATGTAACGTAATTTTTTGGAAAATTTTGTAAAGTAAATTTGTTGGAAAGTCCCGAAGATCACAAAATCAACACCTGACCGGAACTCTAAGTCTACATACACTGGGATGGCTGCTGGAGCGGAGGGCGGAACACTTATGGGAATGTCCCGCGTGCTGTGAAGCCAGTTTCTAATCAAGAAGAATCAAGAATGGATGTGAGATGCAGGAAGGATATGAACAAGAAGTACATTAAAACGTAAATATAGATGAAAACGAAACAAATAACTGAAAGATGACGTAAATGACGGGGCAAAATGAATAACGACCGAGAACTATACAAAAGAGTGGTCGGAATTGAGGTCAAGTGGTTGGAGGGTACGTGTAAATAACCAAAATATCGGAGGATATCCGACATGAGATTAAAATGGAAAGTGACGCAGTAACCTGACAAATAAGAGGTAGATACTAAATTAAGAATACAGGTTACTGTAGATAACTAAAGATCAATATATAATACTAAGAAGTAACAATAAAATAAAGAACAAAGACAGTTATTGAATGTCGGTACTATTGAGACCTTTATCACGAAACAAAAACCAAGGACCACAACCAAAAAGAACAACAACAACAAAAAAAAACAAACGAGGACCGACACATCAATAATTGTCTTTGTTCTTTATTTTATTGTTATTTCTTAGTATTTTATATTGATTGTTATCTACAGTAACATGTATACTTAATTTAGTATTTACCTATTATTTGTCTGGTTACTGTGGCACATTCCATTTTGTCGGACATCGTCCAATATTTTGGATATTTACATTTTGCTTCCAGCTGCTACCTTTCATTGTTTTCGTTGTCTTCTTGATGTTGTTTCTTATTTTTCCTTAGTTTAGATTTAATGTTATATCATCCCATTTACTTCTCACCGCTTATCTTCTTGGCTGTTTTATTAAATAGTTGTTTTGTCTTAATTGGTTTTTGTTTCTTGATAAAGGTCCCAATACGACAGACAACTCGATAATTGTCTTTTGTTTTTATTTTATTGTTTGTTCTTAGTATTTTATATTGATAGTTATTTACAGTAACCTGTAGGCTTGAGGGTACCCAACTAAAAATAATACGATTTTCTAGAGTGTACCTAGATCTATCATCTTTGATGCAGGATCTGATGGCAGTGACCTGAATATCAATAACAACACGGTGGCCATGGCTGTTGAACAGGAGTAGGTGTTCTGTGCGTGATGGCATGAGTATGGTTACAGAAGCGGTCGCTCAACCTTAAGCCGGTTTCATAGAAATACTGTTTGCCGCAGCGTTTACATATGATTTCGTAAATTACATTACAGGATTCACATGTAAAGGCCTCATTGGAGAAAGTGGAATTGGGAAATTAAATTGAGCGCAGCTGATCCACATAAGGACATGTGTAGCAATGACCACATTTAGCAACGAATAGTACTGAAATGGTCGGAAACAGGATACCTAATGTTGCTGTGGACCAAGATGTCATTAAGATATTTTCATTTTGTCTATAGGCAACCAGAGGCAAGTCCTGGAAAGCGGCACGGGTGTTAGGATCAGACTGGAGAAGGGAATACTGTTTAAACAGAATGCGTCGGACACTGGAGTTATGGGATGAAAGGTAAGAACAAGTTTAACACTATTCAGCAAGTCAGTTCCTCTTTTGCCAATTTGACACATAGGGCGGATGTCATAGTTCTCCATGCCTGTCGATCAGTTGCCAAGTATTGCAGGTCTTGTGCATTTATGCCTGTTGATTTTAGTTCATTCATAAAAGTTCTTCTGAGCGTTGTTTTTGGTCTTCCCTGTTTTCTTTTCCCGTCAGGTGTCCAAATGAAGACTTGTCATGGAATTCTATCTTCCTTCATTCTAAGTATGTGGCCGATGTATGTCCTGCAGCGTTTTCTGATGATGTTCATCACATATTCTTGTTGTGTCTCGTCTCTTAGTATGTCGTTTGATTTGAAGTCTTTCCAATTAGTATTTGTGATTGTTTTGAGGCATCTATTCTTGAAGGCAACTAACTTCTTATCCATTATTGCGGTAGATTTCCAACTTCCACATCCATATGTCAATGATGGAATCACACTTGCATTGAGAAGTCGCAGTTTGATGTGTTTACTTGCGATCTTCGATCTTCAGATGTTTGAGAGTTTGTTAAAGGCATTGGAGGCTAGAGCGATTCGAGTCTTGATTTCTGAGTTGGTATCCCCGTCTGCTGTTATCTTGCTTCCCAAATATACGAAATTTAAACGGTGTCTAGTATATTATCATCTAGTTTAATTGATTCTGTAAGGCCCGCAAAGTTCATGATTTTCTTTTTATGTGTGTTTATTTGAAGACCTATCTATTGTGCAAACAATTGAGTCTTTCTAACACTATAACAGTATTAGAGAAGAAAAAACTATGGGAATTAGTCAAGGTATCGAGGCAATATAACAGGCGTAGAGCCAAGCCGATGAAAGGATGTTGTCGGGTAACGAGAGTATACGGAAGAACTCAATCATCTCAGAGGATTTGTTGAAAAAACGTCGTCATCGCTACATAAGCGAAGAAGACGAAAAAGCTGGGAGTATGCAGAGAGTTGCGACAAGCGGGAGGATGAGAAGTATAGAACAGAAAGCCATGTTAACCATTAGGTTTATAGTAGACGGATGTTCTGAGCTATGGGGAATGAACAGTGACAATGTGATGTCAAGGAAGCTGACAGAGGTAGTGGAGATGTTATATATTAAGTGAATAGCAGTGTTGAAATCATTGATCATCTTCAACATGACCTTCAGCTTTGATACAGCTATATTGGACTCATATTTGTGGTAGTGGTTGATGTTGTCGCACCTCATCTCAAGAACATCTCCATGATAACTACTATTGATAACATTGCATTGTTCTCACTACAAGTGGTTCTTTATATCTTAACTTTATCAAATTTACCAATCTAATAAAAATAAAAACCATAGAAATTAATTAAATATAAAGTTTTCCATGATGTACGTGGTGTTGTTGTCGATAACCAAATTATGCTGGGTAGTTCTTCTCCTGGCATCACAACGCCATTCTTAACAGTGCATGCCTTTAGAAATTGACTTAGTGATCCATACAGTAGATTAATGACTGTTAAGTGTGTTTGTAAAAGTTTTAGTCCTGGCGTTGAAAGATAAAAGCAGTCAATAAGGAAGTGTTACACTGTTTCGTTAGAATGTAAGAAGTGTCCATAAAATGGGTAGTTGATTGGAGCTGATAGGTTTAAATGATTATTGACTCTCGCATGTCCTGTTTGACACTGAAAAGGAACTGGTTTCTACTGCAGAGTGTATCTATGTTGTTATTGTTCATTTTGGCTGTGTCATTTGATAAAATACATTTTGACAAGTCAGCCCAGTTCCGCATTTGTTCTGCAAGATTTCACTGGTGTAATTTTTGAGAATCTGGATGACTGTTCCCATACTACACGGCGTTTGATTTTGTTTTGAGGCACCTATCTTTTCAAGTCTGTCTTCTATTTCATTTCCTGCTGGATCGCTGTGTCCAGGGATCCATTGTAGGATAAAGGTAAAGGTATGTACCATGGCAGCAACCTGCCGTAAGGGATGAAGATAACTCATCATGTACTAAGCCGCAGCAACTATTATGCGGTGTTGCCAATTCCCTTCCATTGTAGGTTAGCGTTGTTTGGATATTCGGAGAATAGTTTGTGCGCTACTCTTGCTATGTAGAGAATGTCTTGATTTTCATATGGGGTCTGTATAAATGCCTCCAAGACAGACATGGAGTCTGTAAAATTATTATTTCTGATGGTTAGTGTTCCTTTCTTCTTATAACTTTATATCCTGTTCTGCCGTGCAGCGTCAGTGGTAGGAGAGTTCTCGGGAGATGACTTTTTTTGTGTGTGCATCATGTGTTTTTTTTCGTTGACTCTCTTATTTACGTAATCCATCATTTACATGGTATGCCCCTGATTTTGCATCCATCGCATCTGTATAGTAATGGGTTTTGTTCCATGAGATTAAATTGTTGGTATACCTGTTCAATTATTGTCTTGATGGCAATACAACTCGTAGTTCAGATCCGGCATTGTATTGCATATGAATGTAATTTCATGCCATGCCATGGGCTTAAGACAGGCCTGAGACAACAAGTCTTAGTATATTATTGTGATGACAACCACCAAACTACAAGTATATCATGCTGCTGTTATACCAACCTTACTATACGCCTGCGAAACGTGGACAGTGTATGCTAGACATGCAAGAAAGTTAAATCATTTCCATCTTACCTGCCTACGTAAATTACTAAACATCCATTGGTGGGACAAAGTACCAGACTACGAGGTCTTGGAAAAATCAACCTCAATAAGCATCCATACAATACTTATGAAGGCGCAGGCACGCTGGGCAGGCCATCTTGTGCGTATGGAGAACTCGCGTTTGCCAAAACAAATATATTATGGAGAACTCAAGGCAGGATTTCGAAAAGCTGGTGGACAGAAAAAGCGTTTCAAAGACACGCTCAAATCATCCTTGAAACATCTTAACATTGACGTAGGCGCTTGGGAGAGCCTCGCTCAGGATAGAACAGCATGGCGTTACAGCATTAGAACGGGAGCACTAGCGGCGGAAGAATTCAGACAAGATACTGCAAGACAGAAGCGGACACGCAGAAAAGAAAAAAACATCTCAACCTCACATAGATACCTTCTATTGTTGTCAATTCTGTAAAAGAACATTTTATGCGCGCATTGGACTTGCTAGTCATTTAAAAACGCACTATTAACTTTATTATTTTATTATTTTTTGTTATTATTATTATGGTTGAGTTTTTGGTCATCGTCGATCACGACGGACGAACATCATCATTGTGATGTCTCTGTCACAAATTCTCTGATTACTTACTTTAGATTTGATTATGAAAACACCAACAGCGAAAAATATATTCGAAATCCAATGAACCCTTATGACAGGAGGGAATCCGCCACAGCGGATTTCTTCACGTAGCTGACACAAAAGAGTGCTGCCTACTAACTATCTGCCAACAATTATTTCCCAAAATTATAAACAGGTAGATACCGTTCGATCTAGAATCGAAACAAAACTAATAATATACGATGTCGTTCAAGAACAGGGCAGAGTCGAAACAAATCATATAGGATGTGGTGCAAGAACAAGCAAATGGTTTGTTTCGTTTAATCTATGTTAGACTGTAGTTATACTAATGAGAACATTCCTGTTTTTATTAATATGTATCGGATCTCCTCTGACCTTCATGAGATTAATCTCCTCGACCTGGTTTGTAATTAGTATTTGGTTTCTGCATTTCCTGGATGTATATATACATTTTCCCACATCACCAAGACTAGCACGATCTCTCTAGGGTGAGATGTGTAGCGCGATTTCGTTTAGTGTCATTTGGCATTTAGCAACGTCATTACTATTTGAGATAACACATTTCTCAGTATTTTACCAGGGGGTCTCAAACCCATGAACTAGGACTACATACTATTGGTAGCATATCCTTTACAATACCTACCTATCAACCCAGCATTTGTTGGCTGTGGTGATTTTCTAGGCAATATAAATACGCTTAGTAGTTTGCCATTGCTTTCTGAACGGTCCGGATGCACAATTGCCTGTGGCGGTGATCAAACTCGGTAATCGAATACGATACCTTGACCGTCACAGATGCGCTCTATACCACTTCGCCACAGAGCCGAACAACATAACATTACATAATTAATATATATATATATATATATATATACACTACATATGTACACTATATGTACATAATCTGAAATTCTGTGGTGGTTGGAGAAAGGGGAAGATTTGTGCAGTTGTGCACTAAAAGAATTAGTTCTACAAAATAAAATCACTGTGGGTTGATTTCACGCAACGTTACTCATTCGAGCTGATATCGACTTTTCCCGTGATTTTCAGTGACCGTTATCATACAGTAGTACAGATGTGACCAATATCATTCGTATTGGTCAAGATAAACTACAGTGCGTCAGATCAGGAGGCTTCATCTATAATCTAAAAAAGGGTCTGACTTAAGCTAGAGACTGTTACGTATAAGGCAGAGGTAATTTTCTGTATTAAAAATTCGATTGTGAATGTTTTAAGGCAAAAATGTAATATTACCACTGAAAACAGAGAATTAGAGGCATCGTTCCTCTAACCTTTATTGGTGGAGAACAAACATCCAGCCTTAGTTGAACCAAGATCCTCGTCTGTAGAAGACTTCAGTACATAATTCATTAGGGACTTCATTCGTTACGTTTGGGATTATTGTCGTGTTTGGTTGGGCTCTTTTATATACGTAGAGTCACATATCAAATATTGCCAAGGCGACTCCAAGTATACACATATTGACCAACCAATCGTCATTATCATGTGACATATTATTTATAGAACTTGATTTTCCTTATGAATTCTCTGAACACTCCACGATTCTGGGTGAGTTGACCTGCTGCAGCTAGAGACATGTTTGCGCAATCTGGCATATCCCAGCACCATCGTCGTCTTGGGCGTCCTCTTTCCCTGTTGCCGTTAACTATGCTTTCAGCTATTAATCTTTTCATGATGTTATGTCACTTTATATGACAAAAAGTACAGATTTTTCGTGCTATAGACGAACCGATGGCACATCAATAATAAAAAATGTAAGGAATGAAATCTTAATTCTGTGCAGAAGTCTTATAAGCTGCTGTAGGCAGAGTATTTGAACATTTCAGATGAAGCTGTTTTGAAAATTGTTACCATCACTCCAACCTTCACTGCTTTATAAAGGGTTAAAAGAGAGAAAGGAATGAGTTGTGTCATGGTTTAAAGCTGTGTTGTGATATATGCGCTTTCCTGTCTGACAAATCCGACTTGAGCATGATTTCTATGTCACTTTGATCCTATATAGAATGGGGCAGCTCCATAGTGTCTTCTTACGACTTACATGAAAGCTTAAAAGTGTTGCTATTTGTTTGTTAGGTTTCAGATATCATACTCAAATAATTCCTATAGATGACGAAAACATGCTGACCTAGACTTATGTTTATTGCACTGTTTTTCTTCTATGGTGGACTCACCTGTACTAAGCAATACCTGACGTGCCAGCACTGAAGATGGAACAACAGATTTTACAAAAAAATGATGAAATATTTGACACAGAAGCATATGCTCGCTCCTGGCAGGATGTAACCCCTATGGGATATTGTTTCACTGCAATTCCTCTCGTAAGTGACCAAACATGCAACTATAAATCGCATTTCACCAGCTACGAAGACATGGGATTGGTTCTGAAAGATTGTGAGTTGTCAAGCACCACCCCTGTTTACAGCTAAAGTAATGACGTCAGTGTCATCATCATCAGTTTCAAAATGGTCACATTGTCTCTGTTTCTACTTTCGTTACTACATGTTTTCCTGTGAAGGAGCACAGGGATGCTTTCTACATTCTATGGGCTGTGGAAGCCGCTTTGCAATAGCGTCTTGTATAGGAAAGATTTTTATTGTGCCTCCGAAAAAAGAAAAATTCATGTCCCAACCATGGATTAAACCGGAACCTCAACAGTCTCAGAACGGGGTTCTTACCATACGGCCTTGAAACTCTCATTCCTATGCGTGCTAAAGTTAACAACTATGTTCACACTAATTTTAACCTAATTCACATAAACAATTATCTATAAACGTATCTTTCTTTAAACACTCTCAACATAGTCGTCATAACTAAATCTCTACATCATTAACTGATACCATTCTGTGCTTGTACATATAAAAAAATTAACTTCGAACGCCGAAGTTCGATGTGCTGTTCCTTTTGTGCAGGTAAAGCGGTGTTACAATACATTCTACTCTCTTCACTATACCCTCCTGAAAATCTAGCGGGGCCATCCTGCTACAAGAGAGAACCAGTGGGAGTTTCAGAACAACACACAAACAAAGCAATGAGTCGCATGAATGTTACAACTGCATACTATTTCTGACACCAATAGAGGAAATTGAATATGTTATGTAAATTCCCGTAAACAGGGGGGATTTCAACACCGCCCATTTCCTTTTATGGAACTACTCCAAACAAGCAAAGGAATTACTATGGTAAAACCGTCCCCTTTAGAGATTTTCTCAATATTATTTAAAACCCCAAAAGACGGATTCTTCTTCTTCTTCTGCTGCGTTCATTATCAAACTCCTGCAGATTAGCAGGATGTATCTGGAGAACGGAATGCGTTGTGTCATGGTTTACAAAATTACTGTGATATCTGCGCCTTTCGGCCTGACACATCCGACTTCAGCATGGTTTTGGGTCACTGACTCTATATGGGATGGGACAGCCAACTCCATCCCATAACCTCCTTAGTAGCCGCGTACGACATGCGTGGAAGGTAAACAGTGTTGCTAATCTTTGCTCCCCTTTCGGGACCCGGCAACACACAAGCGAAAAAACGGATTGAAGAGCTTTAATATTTCATTCTCCTCTGTCCTGCTTTTAGTCTGGCAACAATGAAATGCCAAGTCCGAATCTTCAAGCAGAATTAAAGTAATGATATCCGCTGTCCACTTAAGTCAAGTGTGTCGGACTATAAGCACAGATGAAACGGCGGCACAACTGAACTCCGTTATCTGGATTACATCTGACTAGAACTTTAGCATGTCTACGGACCTGATACAAAACAAGCTCAAACTGGAGTGTCTTCTTCTGCATTCGTTCTAAAACTCCTGCAGATTAGCAGGATGTAGTCTGAAAAAATGGAATGCACTGTGCAATGGTTTACAGCGTAGTCGTACATATAATATATACCTCTTTCGACCTGAAACTTTCGACCTAGCATAGCTTCTGAGTCACTTTGACCCTCAGTGGGATTGGACAGTCAACCAATTCCTAAAACCTCCTTAGTCGTCTCTTACCATAGATATTAAAGGTAAACATTGTTACATGTCTTTGTTCTGTTTTCGGGCCCATGTAACACACAAAACAAAAAGAAAACAAAACGAAAATTTCGGAACAAGAAGAAATCATCTGGTTCCTTATTTATTGAATACCGAAATGTGTTATCTAAACTGACAGAAGTGTCCAAACAAGCCCGTCACAGCTTAGCCAGTAGAAGCATATAAATCTTTGATCCTTGGTCAACATATTGACCACTAGTTAGCAACGCAAAGACTGGACTATCCAAGTACTTAGTTTCCTGGATACTTTGATATCCCACTAAATTTGAGCAGGGTTAAAGGTCACATCACTGCTGTCATTTCTTGTGGTTATGTACTATATGACCCCCACATTATCTGGTCAATGTCCAAAATTTTCCCATATTGGACAAATAAAACACAATCTTCAAAATAAGACACAGGAGCTCTTGAGTATAATATAAAATAAATACAGTTTGGAAAATATAGAATACATATACGAAGTGTGTTGCCAGGCCCCGGAACAGAAGTAAAGCAGATTGATACTCTTACGTGCTACAAATGTCGTAGGCAAGTAACTAAGGGGATTTTGAGAGTCGAGTTGACTGTACCATGCAATAGAATCAAACCAAACCATATGTCATCCTGATGCCTTTTGTCTCGGATCAAAAGAAGTAGATATTGCAGCTATGCTGTAAACCATGACATAACGAAATTTCTTCTCTGGAATACATACGTCTAATCTGGTTTAAGTTCGAGAATGAACGATGAAGAAGGAGAAAATGAAATAATAATCAGCTCATTGGTACAATAATATTACAGAAGAATATTGAATCACTTGACGTACACAGAACAAAAAATCAATGTATGTGCAAGAAACAAATAAATGCTCTTGGTGGTCAACAAGAACATCTAGAGACAGTGTAACTTCGCACATTTGCGTGACGTGGGCACGGGACTAAGTGTGGGTCCACGACTGATCTGAAGGGCACAGTTGAGAGGTGAAGAAGAAAAGTTCAAAGGGAAGTATGCAATAATAACATTAAGGACTGGACATTATTTAGATTGTTGGAGGTGTTTTCATTGTTTATAGTGTCGAAAATGGACGGTTCGTTTCTTTGACGTGTCAGTTTATCGCTACATTCTAAATGATCCGGATGGTTTAAAACACTTCTGCTCTGCAGATGCGGATTGCAGAGTTGCTGAAACTGAGTCGGTGTAAGTGTGCATTTAGATGTCAATGTCCCCTTCTTAGTCGAAATATCGTGATGTCTTCGTTTCTGTTCAATCTGTTAATTAATATATTATCTTGCTCAGGAACGTAGTGTCCGTTTAGTTCTCTACATCGAAGATGCATACATTGCTTTAGTATAATTTACTTAAACGAAATTCCACTGAAGACATAGGTATCGGGCCAATGGCGTAAATAAAACGGAGACACAACGCATTTCCATTCTCTGGACTACATCCTGCTGAAAATCTAGTAGGACCATTGTCCTCCTACAAGAGAGGTCCTGCAGGAATTTGAGAATGAACGCTGAAGAAGAAGAAGATTATTGAATATTTTAGCACACGTGAGTTGCATCTGTAATGGAATTTGTACATTGTATATCTTTGGAAAAGGATTGTTTGTATGTTGTGTCGACTGAAAGTAGGATGTCTATTACACTGCAGTCATTTGTTGAAGTTTGTATTGCTGACATCAAATAATTGTCTGGGTCGTGATTTCTCGCCTGACCCGACCTCTCTTCCAACCCACCCAGATGTAAATGGATACCTCACGCATGAGTTATGGGAAGTAAAGACAGCAAGGAAGGGAACTTGCTAACTCACTTAATAATTGATGCGGCTTAGTACATGAAGAGTTATCTTCACCCCCTCCGTCAAAGACGGATGTGTCGGGCCATTGCCGCATATAAAACGGTGATACAACGCATTTTCATTCACTGGACTACATCCTGCTGGAAATCTATAATAGATCATGGTCCTGCTACAAGAAAGACCCAGCAGGAGTTTGAGAATGAACGCTGAAGAAGAAGAAGATCTTCATCCCCGAAGGCAGGTTGCTGTCATGTGACCTAACTTTACAAAATTGCCGACCCATCCACGCACACGTCTCTCCAGACATTTTGTTTTGGCAAGTTGGGCTTTCAACATTTGAAGTGATAAATCTCTTTCTGTTTCTGTGTGGTGTTTTGGGAGTTTATGTTTATTATTTCGGAGAATATTTGTGTGACTTTTTCATTTTTTTAAAACACAAATGATTACAAGAGTTATATTGTTCAAAATTCCGGGTGCTCTGAATGAAAAATAAACATATCAAAAATAATAAAACACAAAGAATCAATCTAAACTAATAAATCTTGACATAGGAATAAGGGAAATTCAACAACTTGACACAGAAACTTTGAAAAATCACTCTTCAAATAGATAAAGTCTCACACTGACAGCTCAAGGGATGAACAAGGCAAACAGGGCGACACAAGTGGCTACTTGAATAATTGTACCATGCTATCTAATTCGGCCAAGAACTGCAAAGAGCTCTACTATTTGAAAAAAAAAATGATTCATTCTAAAAAGCTAACTTGAATTATAAGACTCGATTGTAAATGGGTATTGATGAATAAGCAATAATGGGTAGGTACTGATACACAAGTAATGATGTTTAAGTACCTGAACTGTACAGGTACTGATGTGTAAGTAATGATGTTTAAGTACCGATGTACAGGGAATGATGTACAGGTAATGATGTGAAGATAATGATTAAAGGTAATTATATACAGGTACGTATGTACAGGTAATGCTGTTTAGGTACTGTGTATAGGCAATAATGTACTGATACAGAAGTTTAGGTACTAATAAATCAGTACAGATGTATAGGTAGCAATAAATAGATACTGATGAATCAATCGATCTTTAAACCAATAACCGGTCAGGGTCGTAGGAGGTAATTCACTGAATGTGTCAGCACACAATATTTCTCCAGTGATGAGAATGAGTTTGAAAATATATTCACCTGTCTGGTCATTGATATTGTATGTGGACGATTTTCTTTACCTCCTTCAGCTTCTTCCACCCGTCTGCTTCTTCCACCCGTAATTGTACCGAGCAAGATAGTTTTTGACAAGGAATCATGCAACATTCATGCCCACCCATGCAAGTTTTTGTCGTTTTACTATTGAAACTAGTGAATCTTAGGAACTTGCAGTATTTTCTTCTGATTTCGTATGTACACATTTGTCTTATTCTCTCTATTGGAAATGTGCAAATCTCTTCTATAGCACTTAGTAATTCAAGGCATGTAACCTCTCGCTGTGTCTACACTGAGTGTCCGAATCTCACAATCATACAGCATAATAAATAGCAATAGTCAGTTATAAATTATGATTCCCCCCTCCCCTCCCTCAACACAGATGTTGCTTTTCCATATGGGATTTAGTTTGGTGAATTCAGTTGGATGATAATTGATGAATATGTACTTATGAGAAAATACTGTTGAATAGGTAGTTAGCTTTTTCTTATCACTCAGAGTTAGTTAGCTATTTTGTTTGTTATTTTGGTGCGAAGTGCGGCGTATAGGGCAGAAAGCATACTTCTCCATACAGTGCAGTTCCCTACGAGCTGTTGTAGTTATTGGGTGGTGTTAATACGCATTGCCATTGCCTCGTTCTTGATTGTTCCTTTACAGCGTTGTCGTGGGTCTTTCACTTTTTCGTTTTCCTGCTGCAAACCATGTCAGAACTTGATGGGTAAGAATATTCTTGTTTGATCTAAGCACATGGCTTAAATACTGCCAATGTGTTCTCTAATAATAGTTGACGCATATTATTGCTTGAATATAACTCTTTTTTTCTCTTAATTTTTGACAAAAGAAATACACTCAGAGTGTACGTTATTTCTCGTGCACCCATTGCCAGGAAGTGCAGCTTCTTCACCCTTATTCTAACAGTCACAAAATTACAGCAATAACATCTTCAATAAACTAAGAGGACGTTTCAGGTCATGCATGAATCCAATCTTCTTCATCTTCTGTGTTCGTTATCACTAAAACTCTTGTTTACCATGATATAGTCAGGAGAACAGAATGCGCTGTGTCATGTTTTACAAAATAGTTGCAATGTATGCGTCTTTCGGCCTGAAAGATCCGACTTCAGCATGGCATTTGGGACACTACGATCTTATATGGGACGGAACAGCCAATTCCACACAAAAAAACTCTTCGTCCCCTCTAACAACATGCATGGAAGTTAAAGAGTGTTGCTATCTTGTGCTCACCTCTCCTCTATTTCAAGCGGAAATATTTTTGAAATCACCACCGATCACTTGGTTAATAAGCTGTTTATCGCCTCCCATGTCAAACATCAAAATTTGTCACTGCATATTTCTCCACAAGTCTGTTTCGTTTTTACCACTGTTCATCTCGCAACTTCAAATGTTTAATGTAATCATTTCCTCTCTTTATAACTGTTTATGTAGATAGTTTACTGATTGACTTTGATAGCATGTGATTTGATATCTTATAACCCGAGGGGCCAGTGAACAAATTGTAATAGTTTTACATCACCTTTGCGTGCTAGTCAAAATGGATTGACTCTGATAAAGTTATCCGAGTCTTTATAGAAAATATATCTAACATCTTCAAGTATTGTTTCATTCATTACAAAGAGACATTCTGAGACTAACGTTACAGTGCATTACGTCATCCGTGAGTCTCGCAATAGAAGACCTTGTGCAGAATTAAAACAAGCAATTTGGCGTCAGGTTTTCGAATATATCAGTGCCTTTTGTGCCTCGGCGTTTTCTACGTTACTGGGTTAATGTCATGTGTGTGTGTGTGTGTGTGTGTTGTGTGTAATATATATATATATATATAGTGATCTACAAAAAACACCGCATTAATCAAGATCTTCGCGTATGAAGGCTTGTTTAGATTGGGGTCGTTGATTTTCTATTTTCGAGAGTGGCGCTCCAACAAAGGTAGTTTCTAAGGGTTACTTTTGTTTGTTTTCGGTCCCCTCCATCGTCCTTGCGTTGCGGGGAATAAATGGGGAGCAGAGAATAGCAAAATGGCTATTAGCCATGCATGTAATTCGAGTCGACTAAGGAGGTTTGGTTTGTGGAGTTGGCTGCTTCATTTCATAGAGAATAAAAATGACGCAGAAGCCATGCTGACGACGGATGTGTCAGGCCGAAATTAGCAGATTCGCAGGATGCAGTATCCTGATTCAGGTTGGAGGGGGTAAATCTATGTCTTCTTCGTTCACTTTCAGATTTTGACATTGATCGCTCACCTCCAAGCTTTTACGTTGATAACTCTGACAATAGATAGCAGTTTGTTTGTTTGTTTTTCGTTCGCTCCATTGTAACCATCACGGATATCCGTGCGATTTCCGCCGGGAGCGTGATTACGTTGTGCCACCGTTATGCGCCTTGTAGGCCTAGCACATCCAATTTCGGCATGCCTTGACAATTCGGGTGGGCTACCCTTAGCCTGTGACAGCCTCTATATTTGTCTCCAGGCACGCGTAGTGGAGACTCTTCGCCCAGACGATTTTTGCTCTCGTCTTTCTCGTACGAGGTGTTCCAATGTCTATGAACTTGCCTCGTGTAATTGGACGTGCTGTGCCTGTGCCCATTGGGTACTGAACCGTTTCTCATCCGTGAGCCTGGTTCCTTAAGGGGAAGAACTCAACAGAGGAGTTGGACCCTGGCTCTTTCGCCCTCTTAGCCGAGGTGCGATTCACCGACATAGTGTACCCCTTGTCCAAGTTCGAGTCTCACACCACGCGTTTGAGAGCAAGGCGTTCTCGAGCTGAACGTCCTTGTCCCAATAGCGCCTGAGCCCATCAGGTACTGAACCCTTTCTCTCTTCAAGTGTATTTCCGGTGTAGGAAAACCTGACAGTAGAGTTGGGCCAGGGCTAAATCGTTGTCCCTTTTGTGCCTGAGAGCATCAAGTACGGAACCCTTTCTCTTCGCGAGCATATTTCAGGTTTAGGAAGGCTCGACATTAGAGTTGGATTAGGTCTTCTTGCTTTACCAAACGCCAATGAATGGGTCTGGGTCTCTGCCTGTAAGGAACACAGGTAAGTAGAAGCTTGTCTCGAGCTGACGGAGCTTGTAGTTCCCCTTTCCTCGGGACTTTTCACTTTCCATTTGCAGTTCGCGCTGCCCTCTAGCGCTGTTCTGCCCTTTCATTGTTTCAAAGATAGCAGTACAACCACAGGCTCCCGGCAATGCCGCAGTGTTCATCTTGAAAAAAGGCATGACTTTGTCAAGTATTTTTCGTTCTTTGTCCTACGTTGGGTAAGTCTGCATCGAGTATACCGATGTCATATGGCTGGTCTCAGATGTGTATACGTTTGTTGTGCTGATCTTGCTAATGTCACAGGTGTATAAGTTTAATGTGCCTATTGTGCATTTCTAAGACAGGTAGGATCTATCTATTAATCTATTCGCTAAACCCTTTATTATCTTTCAGCGTCAGGGGTAGAAAGGTTCTCTGAAGATGACCCTCGGGTGTGCTGAGTATGTTGAGGAATTTGCCGCCTCTTTTATTTCGGTGGTCCATCGTTTTCGAGGTCGGCCTATAGGTCTGCATTCACTGTATCTGTGTAGCACAGTTTGCTGCGATATGCTGTTTGGTGGTAGTCTGCTGATGTGTGCAAATCATTTGATCTGTTGGCTCTTAATATACTCCAATATTGGAGCGATACCGGTTCTTTGTCTAATGACTAATTCTCACCCATTCTCTTAGTGATATTCCTAGGAATCTGCGTAACCATGCCATTTCAGCTGTCACTAGTTTACGTTTATCTTGTGCTGTCGTTGTCCAAATCAAACAAGTAGTATGATTGGTAGTAATGTATTCTATTCAGAACGTAGACATTAACCCAGCATTGTTTGGGTGTATGGATTTTCTAGGCGATACAAATACGTTAAATAGTTTATCATTACTTTCTTAACAATCCGGATGCACAATTACCTTGGCGGGATTTGTATCCGGTACCTTTGCCATCACAGACAAGCTCTGTGGCACAGAGCAGGTATGATTATATATATATTACATAATAATATATCTTTACAAATGATTACTGTGATCATGGTTTCTTTCATCAAAGAAAATTACGAGGATGCTAAATATCACAAATGCGAAACAGAATTTACTTTAATATAGGCCCTACTCATATTCTCCATGTGTATACCGACCATCTCAACGGTGCTGTAGTACCACTAACAGTACGTAATGCGGTAGCTTGTGAAGAAACACGTAATAACCTGCGATAGAACTTGCGAGCTCTTGAATAACAAATCCACCGACGACGGATGTGTCGGATTATTGGCGCTAATAAAACGGTGACACAACGAATTTCCATTTTCTTGACGATATTTTGCTGCAATGTAGTAGGATCATTGTCCTACTACAAGAAAGATCCACCGGGATTTTGAGAATGAATTTTGACGAAGAAGAAGATTAGCAAACAACTTGCCAACGAAATTTAGCAAAAAACTTACTAACGAAATGTGTGTCATACATACCATGAATCATTAGGGGCATAAGAAACGCAGTGTGTGTCATACATACCATGAACATTTAGAGGCTTATGAAACCAAATGTATACCACACATACTATGAATTGTTAGGGGCATATAAAACTATATGTGTATCATATATACCATGAATAGTTAGTTGCATAAGAAACGAAATGTTTATCTTACATACCATGAATCTTTAGGGGCATAAGAAACACTTTATGTAACTTTAAGACTATGAGAGCCATTGACATTATTGAAGTCATACATTATTATTTTGAGTATTTTACATTGGTCAACATTTTATACCACAAAATGGTTGCATGCTTTTATGTGATACACTAACCTGCATACATAATGGTGAAACATGTCTTCGACATACGTACATATACTCTGAGTAGGAGACATTTTCTCAATGCATTGGATAAGGGCTGTCCAAATTCCGTCAACAATTGGTGGAGTGGTCTGAAAGAAGTGCAACAGTTATTGACAAGAAGGTGGCAGAGGTTGACAACAATTGACGTCAAAAATATAGTATTCTTACACACGAATTACAAATTTGAAACATATTTTTAAAAATCACATTTTTTGTTTCGTATTTTGCTTTCAAAAGATTTCTCTCTTTAAGGGGGGGGGGCATTGGGAGGGGGGAACCGTGTGACATAATTAAGCAGGAAGGTCCTGATTTCTTGATCATTGTTGATTAGTGGTGGGAGATTTGGGGGTCAAAAATGGGTAAACAAAATGTTGGCGTAATTTATGGACATCCACCTACCCGCTGAAGCGGATGTATGACGTATGTATCTCTCTTATGTTGTTGTTATTCGTCCATCACATGTGATGATGACCATTTGTTACATCCACTCTTTAAAATTCAATTTTAGTTATGTTCTTGATTATGAGTTCGTAGATGGCTAATGAACCCTATTCGAGCTGTAAGTGTCCTTGGACATTCCGGACATGAAATGACGACAGTAGACGGATCTTGTTCTATTCATGACTTTCTAGCTGATGTACGATGTTGAGCTGTTGCATTTTTCCTCTTTTCACAAGATGATGCGCTCTTATTGATTTTAGAACGCCATGTAGATCTATTTTGTGGAAGTTCTTCCCATGTATCGTGGCCTATTTCAAAGGCTTTTAGTGAGTTCTTTAACGAGTCTTTGTAGCGCTACTTTTTGCCACCTTGAGATCGTGTGCCCTTCTCCAGCTCACCATAGAGAAGTTTCTTTGGCAGACGATGGTCTGTAATGAAGAGGTAAAGCTACAGTATCGTGAAATCACCTGCAACAGAAAATAGGTGGAGTAGCCATCTCATCCACTTTTTCTCGTCACGGTATATCTATCTTCTCCTACCTTATTGCACACTTCCAGCTTTGATGTTTCTCTTCCCTTTGACATTTGTCTTAGCACGCTTTAATGTCTTCCTGCTACTATCCTTATATGTGCCTTATTACGTTCAGTATAAAGTTTACTGTTTTTGTTGTCTTCGCACTGATGAAGTCTCTTAGTCAAAACGTCGTCTGTCGTTAATTTGTTTTATTGACTAATATTAACAACGCTTATACCTATGTCCGTTCATTTTTATATCTTTAGTATGTGCATTGTATTTGTTATGATAAGCAAAAAGTAAACATTGTGTATATAATTTCCGAGAGAACGAACATGTTTCTATAGAATATTATTCAAACCAAAATGTACATCTCGCTTCCTTCCTATTTTCCCTTGGGGTTATTAAGTTTCCTCTCCTAGGAGCTCCACTTTTAAAACATAATGATGTCTGTACGATAGGAATAATCAGGACATGATAAGCTCACGAGTTTAGACCGTCTGGAAGGCAATGAGTAAAAGACGACATTACCAACATATATTTCAAAGGGTAACAACTCCCATGTCGTTACACCTGTTACCATGGACTCTAGAAACATTATGGGGGAATTGAAATCAGCACTGACTCTACAAGCAAGGAAAATAAAGACGAATTATTCATTGCAAGGATGAGAATTAATGACCGCACGATTGTTATCTAGTGTGTTAATTAATACAGATGGCAACGCTGAACGACTGTGAAGTCATTGGGTGTTTTTTTCTCAGGAAAAGGGGAGGTAAATTGTCTGAACTGTAAAATAATATGTTTATCTTAGAAACGCAATTGTAGCTAGCAGTAATTACACACGTGCTCTGTGATCCGGCAATGTTCTTGAGTATTCAGATTAGTTATAAATGAGAGGTGCATAGGAAAAACGTCTCCTATTTTTACGATGCTGTGCTGCTTCTTTGAATGTTTGTGATATTACCCACTTGTGAAGTAATTCAATGAAACCGGTTGTTTATTTCTATTTTGTGGGTTTGGTTGCTGATGTTGTAGTTTGCATTTCAAAAATAAAAACATGTTTATTCTGTTAGTGCTGTGTTTCTCACACTCTTTCCTGCCACCGCAAAATTCGTGTTGATTTTTATAGACCAACCCCAGAACCACGCCCGTAGTTACAACTTCGAGTAAGGGAGGGAATGTTACCTGAAAACGGTCATTTCTTTGTTTTCTTGGATTTCTGTGACCTTCTTTCACAAATGTTCACGTAATCTCGATACACTAATTGACAAGAAATTGTGACAAAGGCAATCCGGATATTTTTTTTGTGTTTTTGAATGAGGAAATGAAATTAATATGTACTTAAAGTAATAAATAATGCACTTATTTCTATTGTTGTGAAGACATATTTGTGAAGAATGTGAAGACATATTTTATGCTGTTGTGAAGACATAGTAGTGCTACGTGATACCATGGTTACTCGTGTACCTCTGTGCTTGGTATCTCCGACATCAGCACCAGTGATAGCTTGGACAATTGATTCTTGATTCTTGATTAGAAAAAGGGACCCAGCACTGGGGCATTCCCATATATGATCTACTTGCCGTTTCGTCAGCCATCTAAACGTGTATAAGCTCAGTATCCCAGTCAGTTGCTGATTGCGCTTTCTTCTGATCTTTCCGGAGAAGGAGCACTTTCTCCCATCACCTCTAGTCACTCCCATTTCTACCATTCTCTGAATATGTACATTGTCACGTTCTACTTCCTCTTCTCGTATGTTACCCATGACTGCTCTAATCAATTCAATCCTGTCTCTTCTTATCTCGGTGCCGTTCACCAAAGCCCTACCAGCCAACACATCGGCTCTTTCGTTTCCCCTGACCCCAGCATGACCAGGAATGTAAATCCATCATAATGCTCTGCGCATTGTCAAGAAGAGTGACCCAATCAGTTCTGATCATACACTTTTCTATCTTGAGCAGCATACTTTGAGAGTCCGATGGAACCACTGAGTCTGTTAGTGGTTGCGTCGCCAGCCAAGTGAGAGCTGCTGTCACCGCTTCTATTTCCATTCTCATACTCGATGTTGTAGTGGAGTAGGCAGCTGACTTCTCAGCTAATTTCTTGCCATTTTGGTAGGCCACAAAACCCCAACCACACCTGTTTTTTTCTTGAGTTACTGAGCCGTCTGTGTAAATTATTGTATCGTGTGGCTTCGAGTGCTGCAGTATAGGTTCTTGGATCATTCCCTCTGTTCTGTTGGCAGCCCAGTCGCGGCACTCTCTTCCCACTTCTTCCAGCTCACAAACTCTGAGTAGGGTATCTTTTGCTTCTGCCATCCAGGACCATCCTCTCTTGATTCGCTTTCCTTTTGTTCTGTCTAGAGATTGGTGTAAGAGGTGATGATTATTATTGGGGACCTTGAAGTATTCTGTAACCGGGCTATTTTATGTCTTGATTTGATGCGATGTAGGTCTAGAAGAAACCTCATGGTCACGATAGGTGTATCTCTTGTGCATCCTAGGACAGCTCTCATGACCTCATTTTGAACTCTCTCCAATCTATCCACCTGTGTTTGTGAGTGTCAATAAACAGCAATAGCTCGGACAATGCTGTCGACCTGCTCGAAGTCAGTAATGCCCCAATCAATTTAAGTTTACAGTCTCTATTGGCAGGAGAAAGCTCCATTTCAACTTTAAGTAATATGCCATGATGCGGAACACTGTACTGGCAACCTTTCTGTTTGGATTTGGGGGGGGGGTGGGTTGTGTGTGATACCTCTTAGATCATAATTCAGGGTAGAAGTTATAGAAACAGAATAATTAATGAAAAATCCCTGCCAGCCTATCAGACTCGCTAAGAAGGGTATTCAAATATAACTTGTTTCCAAGAAAATACAAAAAAACAAACACATATTGAATGACAGAATACTTTATCCTGTTGGTTGCAACATTGAGATTACAGAGCGGGTTGCCAGGTTTGACTGCGAGTTAGCAACCAATTTTCCGTTGTATAAATGTATCAGCATAGTTTCATTTAATACAAGTCAACAAGCTTCCCTTCATCAAAAGAAGTATGTCACTAATTTCAATAATCCCTCTTGGGTTCGATTTAAGAGTTCAATTATTATCAACAGAACTGCACCTAGTAGATTAGTGCACATAAAAAGCAGTTTGTACTTCATACATTTCTCTGGAAGAAATTTGGTGTAATTAGTGCTTACTAAAGCACTGTCACATCTTCCTCCCCCTTTAACTGCATGAAACCCTGAATTCTCTCCCAGTGCCCTCAACCAAGGAACGTTTTCGTCCATATTGAGGCAATCCCGTTTTAGAAACTATACAGATATAACAATCTGTTCTTGCTTGATTTCTTGAGATTTTTCTCTACATCGTTAATAATTCATTTTCTAATGTGTATTCATCTTTTGACAAATGCCACCTGCAAGTGGTTGTAAATTGTTGCCTTGTTCCATATAGTGTGTTCCATTTGTTTGCCCTTGGAAATAAGACAAATAAATATTAAAATATAATCAATACATTATCTCAATTTCATTATAAACTTTCTGACACCAAAGGATTCAAGGAATAACAACTCTTCAACAATACAATTACATTCTCTCTTTCTGTCTATCGCTAAGAAATGTTCCATACCTGCAGACGATAACTGTTTACAAAATCATGTCTTTCAAATTAACAGTCCGTAAGTAACTCATATCAGAAATGCTTACACACTTCCTCATTTGAGCATGTCAGCTCTCTTGTTATTAAGAAGCATCAAGGCAATTAATGTATTAATGTCGAGTTATAAGCGGCCAAAGAGAATTCTTACAAAATGCAAAAAACAATTGTTATAGAAATAAGCTCATATTTTCTTGCTTTCCCATCACTTTTTTGAGTTATTAAATATTAATATTGACAAGATTTATGCATTTAAAATTACCGGAGATTGACATAATTATATACTACACTTTATTAATCTGTAAGAGATATAAACAAATTTAAATCTGTAAGCAGTGCAGTGCTTGTATGGGCGCCACGCAACTGTAATGTATCTAGTCCTTGCAACTAATATGTAGTATTCTTCTAGAGCACTTATTCACAAAAGTCTTAGTCTATTCACAAATGTCTTATTTTATTCACAAGCGTCTTAATGTATTCACAAATGTCTTAGTTTACTCACAAACGTTTACGTTTATTCACAAATATCTTAGTCTATGCTTCTAATAAAATGAAATGTTTACCATCCGACCAAAAACTAACTACAGTAAATAAACAGAACTCCTACTATCCTAATATGTGTCTTATTACGTTCATCATAATATTAATTTTGTTTTTTGTGTGTCATCCTGATGAAGGCCAATTAAAAACACAGGTTAATTGTAAATCGGAGCATATTTCAAGTAATTTCCCGGGCTTCTAAGTCGTCCGCGGTGTAGTAAAGCTTTCACTACCAGGACCACACTTCTTGTTTAAGGTGCTTGTTTTGAAGATCCCTCAGTATTGTTGGTTAAGCACAGACAATCTGTTTACTTGTGTTGCAAAGAGATTTGGTGCTGCTAGAACGGACCTGGTTCAATTCCCGAGAGCGGAAAAAATTATTGTTATTTATGCTCATGTTTCCTATTTGAATTTACTTGTATAAGATATTATTTGAAGCAACATTGTTCTGTCTCTATGTTATGTATGTTTACACAATTCTCCTGTCTCTGTTATTTATGTTTGCAAGAAGGCCTTTAGGTCCTTGTGTACGAATATGAATGTTCTGTATTTGTGTTCCTAGGTTACTTTAATACTTGTACGGGATGTTCGTTGATGTTGTAATAGCCCTTGTTTCGATTGTTCCGTTCTCAGTGACTGGAGTGCACAGGTTGAATGTCTTGACAAGATCTCATCTTTTTATGGGGTTGTGGTTGGTCAAGTAGGAAAAACTGTTTAGTTGTGTTACAAAGCGATGGACATCAGAAACATGGACACTAAATAAACAATTAGAAGACAAAATTGATGCCTTTGAGATGTGGATATATTGAATAATAGGGAGAACATCATGGAAAGAGAAGAAAACAAATAAAGAGGTGCTAAAGACACTTAATATGAAGAAAGAGCTACTAAGAGAAATAAAGATCAGGCAAATAAAATACTTTGGACACATTAAAAGACATGACACCTTATTGAAGACCTTACTTGAGGGTAAAGTCAAAGGGAAGCGAGCAAGATGTAGGCAGAGATACACGTGGGAGAGTAACATCACACGATGGACAGGTTACAGTCTAGCAGAGTGCACCACCAAGACAAGAGACAGGAGATGTTGGAGATACGTTGCAGCCAACGTTCGTTGTGGAGACGGCACTTAATGATGATGATGATGCACTCATCTGTAACATCTTTTGCAGCTGACACTTTTTCCCTTTCCCACTACGGCCAAGGCATCGGGTTCGAATCTCGCAACAGACAATTATGGATCAGGACCGTTCAGAAAGCAATGGCAAACTACTGAACGTATTTATAGTGCCTAGAAAATCACTGCAGCCAAAAAATGTTTAGTTGATGACTATATTCTGAATAGGATACGTTGCCAATAATTTTTAAAAAAAATATTTTTTTTGGTGAACAAGCGTACATAGCGTTTTTAGATCAAGTTGGCGAGCCACACAAATTGAACTGAGAAACTTAATTTGGTCCTTTTGATGTACAATGCTCATCACTGCTTAGCTATACCTTGTGAGGAGCATACTTATTCAACAGTAAACGTTGTAGGACACACAGGCTCAGTGTTAGGAACTTTAATATCACAGAATAATTAACTTATTAAGTGTTATATGCGCACTAAATTAGATACACCGACACGCACAGTCCTCTTGTTCTATATTCAATGATGGAGTTGATTGTAGACAACTCACGATAAGCCCATATTTAATATTGATTATGTCTTCCGCAAAAAGTAAGATAATTTATGTTACATTGCCACAACTAGTCTTTTGTCAATTAGATAATTTCTGTGGGCAGTAGCTAGCGTATTAGAATAGAATCAAAACAAGTCTTAATTTTTATCTGATTTATGGTGGTGAGTACGTTAATACCTTTATGTCGTCTACCACCACCGACTAACGGAATACTAGGACACAATCGAATACATCACGTATGAAAGATTTGATCTGCTTATGTTCTTTGGTCTTTACTGTCTGTAGCTAATGGATGGACTCATTGGCGATCATCCTTCAAAAATGACTATTTTCCATGACTTTCATTGGTTACTTTATGTCGACAGCCAATGGAATTCACGGGAAGTCAAATAGTGTCACTATCGAGGCATGTTACTCAAGAATGCATGTGACAGTCTAACAACTGAATATCAATCAATCAATAAACCCATAACCCTTCAGGGTCGTAGGGGTACCACATTGGATGCTTCAGCACACAGAGTCCTCCAGCGAATTATATCCTCAGCGATGCGGATGAGTGTGGAAATATCTTGCCCTGTCCATTCCTTGATGTTGTCTGTCCATGTCTTTATTTGTCCTCCTCTGCTTCTTCCATCCTCGACAGTTCCCTGCAGTATTGTTTTTGACAAGGAATCGTGCCTGCATACATGTCCGAACCATGCTAGTTTTCGTCGTTTCACTATTGAAAGAAATGGCTCCTGAACACCTGCACACATCTCTACTTTATTTCTTACGAACACATTAGTCTTATGTTCCCTATAGGAAATTCGTAGAATTCTTCTGTAGCACAACTGAATATGGACTCGGTCAGAAAGATCTACCCCGAACTGAATTGTCGTGGTGACAGCACGACCCTAGATACTAGCTAAATGGCAGAGGGAGTAATGATTATATTTTATTTCTTCATCAAAGTAGTAACTTTTGATGGAGTCTGACAATTTTTTTGAATGACAGAGAGGGTGGATACAGTATAAATGGTGGAAGAAAAGGTTATGGAATGGTAAGAAATGACTACGTTTAAAAAACTGTTGTGTTTTTTTTTGCAATAGCTGCAATGCTATTTTATTCCTGAATGACATGCATTGTTAAAATGTACATATCTTCACCTCTTCTTTAAATTGATGTACTCGAGTAACTCGCAAGATTACAGAATCGCTAACATTCGGTATGTTTTTATGATGATACATACTATCCATCCATCCATTCATCCATTCATCTATCCATCGATCTATTTTCTTTTCTCTGCTTATGCTGTGAGGCGTTACATGATTGAATGACGATCGGTTTCCGGTATATTGCACGTTTGGTCGCTTGGTATGCAGTAACACTGTGTAGTATCATAACGTTGGTAACTCCTTCAATCCACCTTCTTTTATGTCTTCCTCTGTATCTTACTGTTTCCATTTTCATGTTGTATGCTCTTGGCGTCGGCCAATAAGGGTTCATTCTCTAGGTGGCCGAAACATTTCAAACTCTAATTTTCAATATATTTGACCACTGATATTGTTCCCACAGTTCTTACTGATTAAGCCATATCGGACTCACAAAATACCGTGTGAATTATGTGTGAACATAAGAGAATTTAAAGTTGTTTTGTTAAAAAAAAAAACACAAATCCCACTCACATTATACATGGCGAAAGGGAAATAACTTAAATAAAAGTTAGATTTTTTTCTGATTATCTTTTGTCATCTAGATATAAGTTCGTGTTATAGAGTCACAAAAAAAGTTAATTGTTACCAATAAATAGACGGTCTCCCCATCCAATATATAACAAGTCATTCTTCAGGATAAACCTGTGTGTTGATCTTACGCAGCGTCATTCATCTTAGCTGATGATGATGTTGATGCACCAAAAACACACTCAAAGCGACAAATAATGATCAGCCAAATCAAATGACGCTGTTGAATTACACTGAATAATTATTACTTGCTGTGAGTGTGCTTATGTTGACACAACATCGTCATTAATCTTGGCTGGTGATTGTTTGTCGCTTTTCATGTGCTTTAGGTGAAACAACAGCGTCATTCATCTTGCCTGGTGATTATTTCTCACTTTGCGTGTTCTTTTAGTGAAACAACAGCGTTGTTGTGTGTGGCATGATTGCTTGAATCAGGATGTCAATTATTATTTGATGGTTAGAAGCTCTGACATAATTAAATTATAATAATGTCGGCGATTGGAAGAAACGTAAATTTCCATCAGAAGTACATGTTACTTAATCAAAATTGTCACCAGCCAGGAGATCTTTGTGACTGAATAACCAGAACTGAGACTTCCGCATTAATAAAAAAATAAACTGATATAGCCAAATTGGACTAACGTTCACGGTTGAACAGAGCGTGCCTCACCATATGATGTGTATTTTACGTAACAAGATAACGTCAACAGCTAATAACAAGTACGGAAAAAGCCAAATATGTAAGGTTATTCTACACCCGGTAAGATTATCACACAGGATTATTCCAGAGAAAGGACTTTTCATAAACGAGGATTATACTTTTCCAGCTGTATTCTGGGAAAATAAGTTAAAGAACGGGAATCCTAGTAACACTTTCTGACAAACATAGACGGGACATCCTGGCAACTTGGCAACACTTCTTGACAACTAAGGACAGTACATACTGGCAACACGGCTTAGAAACCATAAACGGGATATCCTGGGAAGACTTCCTGACAATCAAGTACCAGACATCCTGGCAAAATTTCTTGACAAAATAAGACAGGACATCCTAGCAGCACTTCTTGAAAACAAAAGAGGGGACATACTGGCAACACTTCTTGACAATCAATGACAAGACAACTTGGCAACACTTTCTGACAATCATTGATGGGACATCCTGTCAAAACTCCTTGACAACCGCCTTTTTCCATAAAATCACAGCATTACCGTATGTATATCTCGATGACTAGATTGTCACAACTACTCACAATGTGGAATTTCCGCTAGTCTGACTAGCACCGATCAGACCAACAACCATGCTACACTACGCTGATGAAATACATCTTCAGTTATTAAACACGTAGATACGGTTGGGGGGGGGGGCTTCGGGGGTTTAAACAGCTCAACCCCTCTCCTCCCTTTAGAAATAAAAAATTGAGTTTGAGCAAGGCTTTTCTGCTGAAAGACCATCAATAATGTAATGAGAAATAGGGAGAAAAATGAAGAAAAATCAGAAAAAAGATTATTTTCTTTAGGTAAACCTACCTCCACCCGTAATGAATTCATATATACCGCCCTTGATGCGAACCTTTTGTAGAAGCCTAAAGTAAAGCCTCAACTACAGATTCAAATAGAGAATTTCAACTCAACAAGGATATCTTTACTTCTTATAATAAGTATGTTTCTTTTCAAAAAAGTGTAAACATCTGAGTTGAAATTGTACACACCTGTGTTGAAATTGTACACATCTGTGTTGAATTTGTACACATCTGTGTTGAAATTGTACACATCTTTGTTGAAATTGTACACATCATGAACAACATCAAACGAACATCGAACCTACTTTTGTATTGATGAATATCAACCAGCACATAGCGTGGCGCCACCTACCGCATGTCAACTTTATCACACATACCCCACTCGCAGCCTTCTGACACATAATTATCGCATGTCAACTATTTCACACACCCTACTTGTAGCCACCTTACACATTCCTTTCGCATGTCAACTATATCACACATTCCTTTCGCATGTCAACTATATCACACATTCCTTTAGCATGTCAACTATATCACACACTACACTTTCAGCTTCCTTACACATTCCTTTCGCATGTCAACTATATCACACACTACACTTTCAGCTTCCTTACACATTCCTTTCGCATGTCAACTATAGCACACACTCCACTTTCAGCCTCCTTACACATGCCTATCGCATGTGAAATATTTCACACACTCCACTTACAGCCACCATGCACGTTCCTTTCGCATGTCAACTATATCACACACTCCACTTTCAGCATTCTTACACATGCCTATCGCATGTCAATTATTTCACACACTCCACTATCAGCCTTCTTACACATGCCTAAGCGGAAACATGCTCTATTGACAGTTAAATTTTTGATGACATTTGTCATTGTGATACATGTATGACGTCATTATTGCAACCATGGCCTGTATTTCTAGTTCACGGAGAACATAATTATGCCACTCAAGGGATAAATCAACCAGTGTAGGGTAACAACCCTAAACAGGAAAAAGGTGGCTGGGGTAACACTGGGCAAAATGTCAGGATATACAAAAATAGGTAGGTGTGTTACCAAAATAAAACATAAAACAACTTAACAACGAGATACAGAGACAGTCGACGTTTCGACTATAAAGCCTTCACCAGGACAAACAAATGACCACAATAAAACAAATCTTACATGGAGACAAATAGGGTTATAATGAGGAGGACAATACTACTAACTTCTTCCCATACGTTTTTCTCATCTGTCATGCTTCCACATCTTTTCTTCCCTCATTACCTATCTGCTATTGTCCTCCTCATTATAACCCTATTTGTCTCCATGTAAGATTTGTTTTATTGTTGTCATTTGTTTGCCATGATGAAGACTTTATAGTCGAAACGTCGTCTGTCTCTGTATCTCGTTGTTTAGTTGTTTTATGTTTTATTTTGGTAACACACCTACCTATTTTTTGTATATCTTGACATAATATGGCCACTGTCTTCTTTCCACACATTCGTAGGAAGCGTTAATGAACGTTGGAGGTCACTACTGACAAACTGACAAGCTATCACCTGTGAAACACCATCGCATCTTGTCTTACTTGCTTACTGTCGTCTCTTATGAATAATCCCCTTTGATGCCGAAGAGATGAAAGCCAGTGGATATTGCACCTTTGTCTGTTTGTTGCAGACACTCCTAGGTCACGGGGAATGCTAGATGTGCCATTACTGCGGATGGGTCAACATATCTGACAGAAGAATGATGATATAGTGGGCACACAAGTGTGTGACATGCCTGGGTAAGATTCTGGGATACTGGTGCACTGGATTTCTTCCTTACGGGGACTAAACATTCAACCATAACCCCTCGCCGCTTATACATCAATGTCTTTGAGACCGTATATGCATTCGGCTGAAAGCTCAATTACACAAGCTGTACATTTGTCAGAAAAGCTATGAACCTTTAAGAACTACATGTCCACAGCTAAAGGGATTATTTTATCATCATTATGAATGTATGAAAAGTCTGTTTCGTTTAAGTCGGTTATTTTGGTAGAAATTTTGCTTTCGTGTTATCAAAACACAACAAAATTTGAATACAGCATAACCTTCTAGGTAACCGTTATTTCATTTAAATCTTATAATTATGTGTTCCTGAATATTCATTAGTTTATTATGCTTTAAGTAGTTGATGTAAATAATTTTAAAGTTTGGCTGTTCTAGCCATTTTATTTTTCTGAAAACTGAACTTACTGGCAACCTTGAGACATGCTGTTTTCCACAATCAACTAGAATTAATTTGGTCATAAAAAATTATGGGAGGTTGGCTTCAGGTAAGCCTGCTGTATTCATTTTATAGGTTTAGACTGTAACTATGCTATCAAAGTATCATTACGCGTAGAGTAGTGGTTCCAAAACTGGATGGGGGGGGGGGATGGGATGATATCAAGAGGGGGGGGGGGCGGGACGAAGAGTTTTGAAAATTAGTCAATTTCTTAAAAACACGATTGCTTTTCAGTAGAAAATAAAACCCTGTTTCAAAAATGCAGTATATAGTATCGATTGTTTTTGTCTTTCCGCAGATGAATTATGGCTCATAATGTCCACACTTGTTGTTAGGCGTATGGATGCGAGCCTTAGTTGTCATTCCAAGACCAGATGTGTCGCCTTCGTTGCGCTGACTCTATATTTGGTCAAGGCTATCTTAAATGCTTTATATTCACCGTTTTCTTGGTCTACATCTGGTCTTATCCGGATATTCTTTTTTTATTAACTCTTATTGATATTTGGTGCCAACCTGCACTAAATATATTCAGTGAAAAAGCAACAAATAAATCGTGAATATTATTTCAAAGCCATACTGCAGTTATAACCATAAAGGATGTATTTACTCCAGACAGCTTCTCCAGTTTAACCTGTAGTTTTCAGCAATTATAAATTAGTAGAAAAAGTGGCAGTGGGATTAAATTGATTGAAAAGGTGGCAGTGGGATTAAATTGATTGAAAAGTGAGAATGATATTAAATTGATGGAAAAGTGACAATGGGATTAAATTGGAGTCTAAAAAAGAGGGGATGGGCGCAAGACCTAAACGAAATATCTGAAAGGGGTGTCAGCTGGAAACATTTGGGAACCACTAACGTAGAGGATCGATTCCACTATTCTCAGGTTTCCTATAATCCATCCCTCTCAAAGATAGAGCACGCCGCTTGCCGTTAGTAAAACTCATAACAAGGAACTTCCTAACTTCAAGCGATAATTCACAATAATCTACGAAAAAGTACACTTTTTTCACAAGACGTCATTTTGATTCGATCACACACCTTATGGATACCATGAGATATTATGGATACCATGAGATATTATGGATACCATGAGATATTATGGATACCATGAGATATTATGGATACCATGAGATATTATGGATACCATGAGATATTAGGGATACCAGAGGAACGGTTTAACCTATTGCAAATAGTGAGTACCTATTAAACATCGGAAATGGAAAGATTGCATTATCGTCTACCCAGTTGACGCTGCCTCCCCGATACAGAAGTGTAAATTCAACTTATATCTAAACCATTTAATAAATATTCCTCGCTTACAACAAAGTATAAAATATGTGCCATTGACATTTGCTGGTGTGCCACATGACTGAGAGGTTATAGATTTGGTCTCTCGATCGTGAGATGCAGAGTTCAACTCCATGGGTCTGGTTGTTGTTGTTTTGTTTTTCTGTCGGAATGTAAATTTAAAAACCACTCTGAAAATGACATGACAACAACAAGAATATACGTCATTTTATCACACAAGTCAATCGAAACCTCCGTGCTACTCTCTAACGGGAAAATAAGATGAAGAGGTTTAGGGTACAATCTAACAGCAGATAAAATTAGCCGGGGAAAGAGATAGAGGATTTCAAAGAGACAAATGGAGAAGATGCTAGATAGTCTGACATCATAGTCTGACATCATAGTCTGACATTATAGTCTGAATAACATCATAGTCTGACATCATAGTCTGACATCATAGTCTGACATCATAGTCTGACAGACATCATAGTCTGACATCATAGCCTGACTGACATCATATTATGATATCATAGACTGACTGGCATCATAGTCTGACATCATAGTCTGACATCATAGTCTGACATCATTTTCTGACATCATAGCACAGAAGACAGGCAACAGTAGAGCTGATACACAATACTAGGCAATAAATTGTGTTGTGTACAATGACATCATAAACCATCTAGCAGTGCACATGTTTAACTCACTGACAGCATATACCATCTAACAGTGCACATGTTTAACTCAATGACAGCATACAGCATCTAGCAGTGAACATGGTTAGCTCAAACAACCGAAGATAACACAAAAACGATATCTAATATTGCTTCTCTGTAGATTCTTCACATTTCCAGCTGCAAATATATGGATGTGAATCTTGGACAATCGTCAACAGATTGAGAAACAAATTATAGCATTTAAAATAAAATGTTACAGAAGAATCCTCAGAAAACAATTAACCAAAAATATCACCAACAGGAACATTCTTAGAGAACTCAAAGTAAAATGAAAACTGGCAAAACAATAATGTTTATATAAAAGTACACAATTTTAGCCATATCAAACAACGTGACAGCCTAGGAAAGACAATAATGAAAGGGGGTGATGCCAGGGCAACGAAAGATTTAAACAATTTTCACGAAAAAACTTGGACGCAAAATATCAAAGACTACTCACAGAAGGAGGGAGATGGACTTAAGATCACTTATTAGTTGAATCGGCTTGAGATCGGCTATTAGTTGGATCGGCTTGAGATCGGCTATTAGTTGGATCGGCTTGAGATCGGCTATTAGTTGGATCGACTTAAGATCGGTTATTAATTGGATCGACTTAAGATCTGCTATTAGTTAGATCGACTTAAGATCGGCTATTAGTTAGATCGACTTAAGATCGGCTATTAGTTGGATCGACTTAAGATCGGCTATTAGTTGGATCGACTTAAGTTCGGCTATTAGTTAGATGGACTTAAGATCGGCTATTAGTTGGATCGACTTAAGATAGGCTATATTTAGATCGACTTACGATCGGCTATTAGTTGGATCGACTTAAGATCGGCTATTAGTTGGATCGAAGGATTGGGTATATTAGGGCGGAAAAGAATATGTTCCAAAGGCTGTGATGACTGCTACATTATGTCCACGATATGCTATGTGATAATGTTGATTATTGTTTATAGATAAACAGTAATTATTAGGAAACGCAGAAATAACAGTTAAACATAGCAAAAGCATTTAGGATATGCTTCAATTATCCACATACTAAATTGAACGTGTAGTGGGTATCAACAGAATAGTTATCAACGAAGAAGGCATCCAAAAGGTTAAACAAGTCTTGGCGAAATAAAATAAAAAATGATACGAAAGATAACATTTATCTTATGTTTTTGTCAGTGACAGGTGATATAACTTCTGGTAACGACCAGGCTGATGGTCGCGACACTATCTTTAAGGGTTTACACTTCGTTGAACTCCGGGACATTTCGTTCACGGTAACTGCCGACGACAACAATTGAGATACATTGGGATTTGTCGAAGATAACTCGTGATAGGGCAAACATTAGCGGGCTGTCACTAGTTGAGGGGAGTTAATGGCTGCGCGCTATCCTGCTCACCAAGAAAGAGTTATCACAAGTTCTGTTGAGTGATGATATGGTTACTTCCCCTGACATTGATTGTAGTAGTAATTTGAAGAGACGCGTGAAAAAAATCACTGCTAAAATTTAGTGCCAGCTGTTTAGATTCTTGAACCTAGATTTACGAAAATACTCACCGACGCACAACCTCACACACCAACACATGCGTCGTAGGTCGTGAATGAAAGGAATAAACAAAAACATTATTTATTATCTGATATTAGAGGTCGTGCTGGCAGGGTAACCTGAATAATAATCTCCATTGTTTTAGTTGTACGTATAATCATGACCGTCTGAAATCTGCAATAGAAGACCACTGCAAGAGTTAATTAGAACTTTATTCGTTACGATTTTTTATTACTGTCGTGATATTTGTTGGTCACTATTTATATAGCTGGAAACACGTTACCTGTTTTTTCCCATGTGACACAAAGTATGTAAATAGTGACCACCCTGTTAGCATGCTTAATTGTGGCTGATGGAATCACAGAAGTACATTGCATTTAAAACAAAGAATGACACTTACACTGGAAACCTGAGTCTACTGGTCGGTGGGAGGGTGATTTAGTACAATACTACCGCGTCTCCCTCGCTATGATATAACGACAAATCATGCAGGAAACGGGATTTGAACCAGGACCGTTCAGATGGAACCCACCAAACACACAATTTCAATCAACATTTTACATCGTCGACCACAAGGCATCCCTAATAAAATATGCGATTTTATTCGACATACAGTGAGCTTGCTTGCTGTCACTGGGTTACAGCGTGCCGGGTTCGAAACCAAGTCCGCACACAAAAATCCTGGTTGTAATTTCTCGCTTGACAAGACCACTCTTCTAGTCGACTTATCTGTAAGTGAGTACATGATGCATGAGTTAGGTCAGATAATCTCAAGCTGCTATGAATATAGACCGGTCGGTCGACACACAAACAACAACAACACACACACTGCACAGGTATGTAAATTCTTCGAGATCCATAAAGGTATAACATTAGTACGTGCCAGAAGACCTCAATACTTCAATGACAAGATTAGGCCTACTTGTAAACATAAATAACACATAAACATAAACAAGGTTACTTCAGATGTGATATGAGGAAATGAATAATATAATATAGAATCATCAAGGATCGCTCTGATTTACCCAAAGTTGGTCTTTTAACTGCGGTTGAAAGAGATGTCCTGATCATGAGATGGGAAACATTTTCTAGGAAAACGATTGAGGAAAGTGTTCATTTGTTTTTGGAATCTACTTATAAGACATTTGCACTGTCTTCGAGAGATCACATGTTTGATTACATTAGACACTAGTCAACATCAAAATTGTACCAGTAATAAAAAAGAAAGTTGATCTCAACTAATTTTGTGGTGCTAAAAACATAAATCATATTAAAAATGTTAATTTGCTCTATATTTTTAGATCTAGATATATGCAATTTTTTTAAAAATTACCCGATATATATATATATATATATATTTGTATGTGTGTGTGTGTCATTGTCATCTGTGGCATGCTGTCTGTTGGTAGTCTGGAAGTGTGTGAAAACCGCTTGATCTGTAGTCTTTTGATGTATTCCAGTACTGGTATTGTTTTGGTTATCTGTCTGATGTTATCGTTTCTAATTCTATCTCTTAATGATACTTCGAGTATTCTATGTAGACATGTCATTTCTGCTGTCACAATTTTTCTTTTGTGTGTTGTGCTGTCTTTGTCCAGATTTGACTCTGGTAACACAGTGATGGGATACTATTAGTCTTGTATAATGCAACTTTAGTGCTTTGTTTGCATATTTACTCTTAAATATACGTGTCATCTGTCATAGGATCTTCTATTTTTTGATGCATCTATGTTGTATCCTCTTGCTGGTTTCCTTCACTCGATATAATGCTTCCTAAGTAAGTTAACTCTTTTACCTGATTAAGGTGCTTATTATCGATGGAGATAGTGATATTTCTTTCTTTGCTCTTGCCATTATTCGTTCTTTTCAATACTAATCTTCAAGTTGAATATTTGATATATTATGTGGAGTCTGTTCATATGTTCTTGCAATTGTTCTTCTGGTGTCGCTATTAGTACTTAATCGTCTGCAAAGAGTAGTTCGTTAAATTTTTTTCATGTTATCTTCTTCGTTGCTAATTTACAGATGTGGTCGATATATGTCATAAAAATTAGAGGGGAAATAACATTTCCCTGGCGAACTCCTGATTGGATTTGGAACTTATTGGACACTCATTTATTTGTTTTTACTTCACATTGGTTGTTAGTATAAATGCTCTTCATTCATTTTCCTTTTGCGCTGAAATTAGCGCATAGGGCAGAGGTCAGATCTCTCCAATCATGTCTGTTCAAAGCTATTCTGTGCAGTTCTTGAATAGTATGGATATTGATCGATTTTAATTTATCTAAGTATTATTCTTCTGAGTGTTTATTTTGGTCTACCCCTGGCTCTTTTGCCTGTAGGTATTCATTCAAGAGATTGGTGATGTATTCTGTTGATGTCTGCGCGTAGGACATGCCCGATGTAGGACCAACGGCGTTTCTTGATAGCATCTGTGATGAAACTTTGATGTGTCTCTTCTCTGATTTTATCATTTGATTTGAATTCATTCCAATGGGTTTGTTTTATCCTACGAAGACATTTGTTCTCGAAACTCAGTAATTTATTTTCTGAAGATAAAGAGCTTTTCCCGCTCTCACATCCATATAATAGCACTTGAATAGCGCAGGAATTAAATAAGCGCATTTTCTTGCGTGTGCTGATTGTCTTTGATCTCCAGATATTAGACAGTCTGTTAACGGCACTTGATGCTAGTGCAATGCGAGTTGTAATTTCTGACATGACAACACCGTCGAGTGTTAGTTTGCTTCCTAGATAGGAGAATTTGTGTACCTTTTCAAGTTGTTGTCCATTTAAAGTAACTATGTTAGATGAATTGGTGAAGTCCATAAGTTTTGTATTTCATGAGTTAATTTGGAGATCTATTTGAATGAAAAAGAAAAAACAGACTGACGTCTGTTACACAAATCGGTCTGGCCTTTACGATGTTAGTTGATTAATCCAACGATCGACGGAATGACCCAGACGTAGTTAGAGAAACACCCTCCATCAACGGATGTCACTACCGGAAATAAATGCCCTTGCATATATTGATTAAATGTTCTGGTACTCCGTATACTGTTTTCGAAAGTTTTTGTCTGTCTATTTTGTCAATGGCCTTTTATTTGTTGACGAATGCGATGTATAATTCTTTGTAGTTTTCTGTGGTTCGTTCTTGTACTAGTCTAAGTGTAAAGATAGCATGCGTACAGCTTTTGTTCTTATGCAAGCCCATTTGCGTGTTTTTAAGTTGTGGTTAATATATGATCGTAATCGTTGTTCTAATATTTTGTTTAAAAGTTCCCTGTATGTCTTAGTAAGGATATCTCTCTGTATTTTGTGCAATCTCTCATACTGCCTTTTGTTGTTTTTTCCATATGGAAATTATTGTCGCGTGGCTCCAGTCTTCTGGTGGATCTTGTTTCTTCCAATATTACATTGAAAAGTCTATGTAGCCATTTTCCCCGATCTCTGCTTCTGCTTTGATAAGTTCGGTTTGTATGTTATCAGAGCCTGCTGCTTTGTTTATTGCTGATTTGTTTATTGCATTTTCCATTTCCGATAGTAGTATATTTTGTTCTAGGTTTGCTGCTGTAGTGTTTATTGTTGTGTCGACTTCTCCTTCGTTTAGATTCAGTAGTTCTTTGAAATATTGTTGCCATCTTTCCATCATTTGCTTCGTTTCTTTTGGTGCATTACCGTTTTCATCATTTATTATTTCTATTGGTTCATATATATCTTCTTCGATCCGTATGTTCTTACTTTTCTTGTAGAACCTCTTTTGTGCATTTTTATAATCTGCGTTGAGCATGTCTCCATATTCATTTCATGGGTTGATTTCCGTTTCGTTGTTGTGTGCATTACAGGGTGCGTATTTTGGATGAATGATATGTTTTTTCTTGTTTGTTGTAACGATTATTATTACATTAGGGATGAGTTACTTAATTGTTTGAGTACATATTGGATGTTAACTTTTGAGTTAACTTGAAAGAAAGCTTGTTACAACTGAAAAAAATTTGTCTACGTAGAATTCTCGGAGTAGCAATAAGAGACAGAATCAGAAATGAAAACATCAGAATACTAACAAATACAACGTCAATGCTGTATTACAACAGAAGACAATATATCAAATGGTTCTCATATGCTTCCATACTACCATCGGATAGTGCCCCTCAAAAAACATTGCTGCACAGACACGATGATTACAAGGCCAGTGGCAGACCATGCAAAAGATCGATCACATAACTTCAATACTCAACGAATACAAACATATATGAAGCACACAAAAAGGAGGTCTACAGAGAACTCGTCTACACATGAAGCTACAAGGTATAAAGGGACATAACGCATAAAGAAAAAAAAAGAACTTTAAGTTAAGAATTTTGTATGGCCCCTAAATGACACTATAACTTTGTATTGCTTCTAAATGACACTATAATTTTGTATGGCTCCTAAATGACACTATAATTTTGTATGGCTCCTAAATGATAATATAATTTTACAGATAACCTGTGAATGATATTATACATTAATGAATAACCCTTGGCGCATAAAAAAAGGTCCTGAAGCTGATACTGTGTATTCAAGAACATTCTAAGAGGGTAGATTTTTTGTTTTACAGTACTAGATTTCTAGATAGTAATGTCATGCGAGCGTAAGAGAACGGGAGGGGGGAGGAACACTTCATTAACAACACAGTAGACAGGGATATGTAGAAATACAACATTACGAATGTCTCTTGATTAAGTACAAAAATGTATTCAGATTATAATTACAGTTGCATTAATTCAACAGAGAAATACAAGAATGTGGCTCGGTGCACATTTACGAGAACCCAAGGGAAAATATCTGTAATAGTAATACATCCCCGGGGGGTGAGGAACTACTTATGTAAACATATCTTAATATTTCATTAGATGTCTGTTCTTGAAGGAACAGTCTAGGAACAGAATCATTATGTCCTTGGATAACGTATCCTGGCAACAGTCATAACAAACATTCCAGTGAGAACACGGAATCAAATGTTACTACGGAGGTCGAGGGCTGGCTGAGAAGCCACTAGTCTGAAACAAGGCCAGACAAGCCATTGTTGTGAGACTGCAGTATATTACTATATCCATCAAGATAAGTTCTGATGCTGTGTGGGAATAATAGTCATTATGACGTAGAAGTTCCAGCCAACGCCAGATCGCGAGGCAGATTGTGTCATTTAGTGTTTATGCTTTCAATTTGTTTTCCCTCTCCCGTGCGCATTAGACCGATATCATCTTTCGTCTGGGCCGAGATCTCAGGACACGATACCCCAGAATGGGTCATAACAAAGATTTAGTTGTAAATGTGTATTTAATAACTAGAAGAATAACGATTGTACTCTGGTGTAGAAGTTCTGGGAGAGAGTACAGGAATAACAGAGTGTATTAAGATAAAATTCGGCAATTTATACAAAAAGTGCTTGGCGGGGGAGTTCATAGTGGATGTGAGAGTTAGGACCTGGGAATATGTTCACAAGGGGGTGCAACAGTACTTTTCATACATAAAATTTCGAAATTGCACAATTTTCTGCTTAAGTTAAAGTGGCATTTGAAGATTATGATCGGGAAGGTTGATAACACAGAGAACGTGGACTGCACAAAAACCACGAAATTTAAAGAGAAATGACCTCTGTGTACTCTGTGCGCTTCTACGGATGCCAGGTTTCTTTAAATTAGTTGAATACGTCAGTGGCGCAACAGTTACATAGTAGCAGCAGAGGTTGTCCCATACTTATACTTGATTCAGAATATTAATTTTCATTTGAATTACCTTCAACGCACTAGAATTGTAAACTTGTTTAGATTTCTCTGCATGGAAATTAATATAACCATTCACATTTGTAATGTTAGCTTTGTATACAATACAACTAATATATCCATTCATACTTGTAATGTTAACTTTATGTACTCGACAACTAATATAGAGACTCATATTTGTAATGTAACTTCACAGTGTCTATTTATTTGAGAATCCCGTGTTTTTCTGAGCTTTCTTTCATTCTTAGGAGACTTCAGCTTTCGGCTTAGTGCAATGCCTTAGTGAAATAATGAAGGAGCCTTCTAATAAGAGGGGGTCTATTATTATTATATAGATGGCATGCTACAAAGCTTCCTTAAGAGAGCCTCAATATAACGACATGTCATCTACTAAGGTTTCCTGCTGCATGAGTGGTTTGTCTAGTGGGACATTGGTGAGACCCACAGACGCAACCACATTCGTAAAGCCTTATATACAATGCAACGAAAAGAGCCACTCATATTTGCAATGTTAGTTCCCTCTACGCTAAATCTCATATAGTGACTTCTATTTATATTTTATATTCTAAAATAACAATAATATGGCAACTTATATTTGTAATGTTTGCTTCATCTACAATAAACCATATATCCATTCATGTTTGTAATGTTTGCTTCATCTCAGGGTCGTAGATATGATTACCTTAAGGGGGAGATTTACCTAAAAACAGAAAACTGGTCATTAATGTATTTTCCCGTTTTCGTTTGCAAAATTGACTATTTGGTGGGAAATTTGACGACTTTTGTGTGAAACATCGCTAAGGGAGGGGTTTTTACTACCTTTTTGGTTAGGTTCCTAGTACTTAAAGTCATGTTCAGGTTTACTAAGGAAGGGGTTTGAACCTCCGGACCCCTCCTTTATCTACGACCTGCTTCATCTACATTAAAACTTATGTAGCTACAAGTAAAATGACAAAGGAAAATATTGCAGTGACCTGGGATTTGAATTGGATGTACACAGACTCAATTAGTGTGATCTGGATAATACAAGCGGGCTGTATTCGTGAACCTTGACTTGAGACTGTACTAATAATACCTCTAAACAGAATTAATTAGGACTTCATTTGTTACGTTTTCATTAAGGTCGTGTGTTTCGTTGCTCACCATTTATGTACTTAGAGGAATAACCTTGGCTATATTGGCATGCGACTACAACTATATATATATATATATATATATATATATATATATATATATATATATATATATAGTGACCAATGGAATACACGACAGTAATAATAAAAAGAGGAAAGAAAATCCTAATAATTATGTGCAGAACTCTTGTACTGCTGAAAGTCTCATCATGAATAGTGTCTTGATGCTGAGGGGAGGTCCAAGTTGGCGGTTGTCACAGTGATTTTATGTCTGGTGATTTAGGCGTTCAAGGTAATGAGAGAGCAGATATATTGGCATGCTCTTAGACGTTGTATCGATGGAGTGGGCATTGGGTCTCCCCGACACATTGAACTCTTTGAGAGAAACTGAAATTAATCAAAATGATGATTCCTTTACATTTCCAGAAAAAAGGAACAGGACTTGAAACTTGATGTGACAAGAAATGAATATTATTATATGGGCGTGACCAAAAAAATAAATATTATTATGTGGGTGTGACAAGAAATGAATATTATTATGTGAGCGTGGCAAGAAATGAATATTATTATGTGAGCGTAGCAAGAAATGAATATTATTATGTGAGCGTGGCAAGAAATTAATATAATATACCTTGATCGACAATAAATATTTGTTATCCAACTGGAACTGTCAGTCGACGTGTAATTGCGTATATACTCAATGGAAGGTTGGATCACCTATGGACTGTGTTGATGTGTACTGTGGGAATTGATAATGATCAGTCGACTAACTAACTAACTAATTAACTGACTAAATAACTAAATAAATAACATTAAAAATAATACAGCAACTCCTATTTATAACTTTAGTTCCCCTACCATATCCCTAATATAACAAGACAAAGTTTGTAACATTTGTTTCTTCTATACACACACACGCACGCACGCACGCACACGCACGCACGCACGCACACGCACGCACACACAAATTAACTGTAGCAACTCCAACTTTAACGATAATTTCCATTACACCAAAATTAACTATAGCATCTACAATTTTAGCGTTAATTTTCCTCTACTTTAAAACTAACATTCGTTACTACATGTTTTCCTGTGAAGGAGTGCAGATAATCTTTCTATGGGCTATGGAATTAAAGGCCGCTTTGCCTTAACAGAATCTGCGACATGTACAGGAAGAATTTTGATTGTATATCCGAAAGATAAAATCCAGTTCAAACCGTGGATTGAACCCGGGACCTCAAGTGTCTCACTTTAGAAACTCCAATTTTAGAGTAAGTTTCCTTTGCAATGAACCTAATTAAAATAACTGCAATTTTAACGTTAACTTTTTCTAGACAGAACCTAATAAAACAAGAAAAATGTGTAAAATTGGACTCGTCTACAACGACACTAATATAGCTAATCATAATGTAATGTTAGACCCATCAAAATATATCCATTTTAAACAATTAGACAAACTTCAATGCAGCTTTAGATCTGGAATTCAAATTTAGATATGAAATTATAATAACGAAATACGGTGCCGTTGCTACTTCTTAGGTAAGAGAAGGAGATACGCTTTATGTGAAAAAAATTATCAAATTTCAAGATAGAAAATAACAGGCTCAGAAAGGAATGGGTTGCATTATTCAACAACTAAATTGTATAGAGCTTTACATGAATATACGCCCGGGTCAGGCTGGAGACAGAGGAAACGAAAGCTGTTTCACTGGCAGATAATGCTGCGATTGACGGTAAAATACTGAGAAGATATAAAGCTGACTTAATAAAAACAGTCATAAATTCACTGAAAAAGAAGATGTTGGCGATGAGACTGAAAACATGCACATACAAAGAAATGGAAGTGATAGAGAAGAGGGAAGAAAATGTACTCATTTTTGGAAAGAATCGAAGATCACGTAATAAACACCTGACTGGAACTTTTAGTCTACATACCCTGGAATGGCTGCTGAAAAGAAGAGCGGAGTACTTAGGGAATGTCCCGCGTGCTATAATGCTAGTTTCTGTTCAAGAAAAATAGAATGAAGAACCTAATTTTTTTAAATTATTGCATCTGCATGCCATTTTTTGGGGCCAAAATCAGTAAGAAAAAAGGATGAGGAAGGACTATACGTACTTGCTTGACCATGTACTCAATGTCTTGTTCTGACTCACTAAAGAGTGGATGGATTTGAATTCTATAATCACCTTTTCCATGTAGGGGCTTGGCTACCTAGAATAATATATGTCCCTGTAGTTATCTTTACAAATCTTACTCCATTTTTATTTCCATTGTTAACATAGATTTAATTAAGTTATTTACAAAACAACAAACAACTTTAATTTCCCAATGTTAATATATATTTCATTACGTTATATGAAGTGTAAAGGATACCAAATTGCTCTCGTGCGGTGTCCCAGGATTAGTAGATAACTAAGATCCCAAAAGTACCTCCTCGTGATGCACCATGGAATAGAAAAACAGCTGCTTGTGCTGTGTTGCTGACCAACACTTTTGGTTATCGTGTCCGTGAAAATGGAAGTAGCAGTTGAAATGATATTTGACTGAAAAAAAGGCAGGCAATATCTTCCATACATATGCGTAGTTTCCGGTTCCGTTTCAAGTTGGAAATAATTATGTTCTTTCATAATTGTCATAATAAACACAATCGCTAAATACCCATTATTCCCGAAACAATGGTTTATTGATTCTTTATGTGATGGAGGACCGTTTTAATATGGTAGGTTGCAAACAGATCTGGAGGTAAAAGAAAACGAGGAAGAGCTAAAGTAACCCTAAAAAAACACCATACTTAAAGTAGGGGAATAAAAGGCTGCAAGACCATACAAGATCTAAAATTGCAGACAGCTGACCGCCGCAACACATGGAGAATCACAACCTCTGTCCAGTGTGCCATCTGCGGCACGAAAGGAACAAACAAACTAACTAACTGTTGGTCGAAGACAGAAAATATCATAAGTCAAAGAAAGATGCAGAAAATAAGACAAAATATAGAGAGCTCACAAGAGTAACTTAAAACACGTTAGACAGGATAAACAACAATATATAACCAACTCTTGTAAAGAAGTAGAATAACAACATGAACAGGGTAAAAGCAAAGACATATTCTCTGCTATAAGAAGCTTTCAAACCATCATTACGAGTCCTAACAGATATAAAAGGTAATACTTTAACGGAGCAAAAGGATGTTCTCCAAAACTGTTAAGAAATGTACATAGAAACTATACATATTAAAGAGAAGACACCAACATACTTAGCAAAGAAGATCACGAACCAGAGTGCATCACCGTGCGGTACCAGGCGTATTGCATAGGGTATGCTTGGATATTGCAGAGTTCATTTTTTATCTTTGATATTCCTTTCCCAATTGGAGGCACCATGCAGAAGTAACAGTTGTTGATACGATCAGTGGACTTTCTACAAATCATTGTAACTGGAAATGGTATAGCTTACCTTTTGCCAACCAACCACAGTGTAAGATGTGCAGCATATGTGTGGTGGCCAACTTTTAGCTTGATCTCCTGTCCACATAGGCATAACTATAAAAAGCCAGAGGCAGACCATTAAAAGAAGGTATCACAGAAATAAAAAAAAAACCACAGGAACAAACTTACAAACAGTACACAAGAAGGACATCTCCATAGAACTATTCTACTCCTGAGGCCACAAGGCCAAGAAGGGCCACATCGTATACATAGATAGATAACCTAATGCGATCGCTAGAACTGCTTCTCTTTAATGATGCGTGTATGTATACTTGTTGTCCGTCTCTGTGGCGAAGTGGTACAGAGCCCGTCTGGTACGGCCAAGGTACCGAGTTCGATCCCTGCCACAGGCAATTGTGCATCCGGATCGTTTAGAAAGCAATGGCAAACTACTAAATGTATATATATAATGCCTAGAAAATCAACACAGATAACAAATGCTGGGTTGATAACTACGTCCTAAATAGGATATGCTACTTCTTCGGTATACTGTTATTATGATTTACTTATCATACATTTATAGTGCAATGGAACAAGATCATAGATTAGTACAATAGTTGTCGGCAGCGGACCATATATGGTAAGCTGACCAGAGGTTTCCCACTCCTGACCAGTTTAGGAGTACCAGTTTAGGATAAAATCAGCCGAATGAAAATCTCAAAATTAAAATCTCATTACCTTCTCATAGAGATTGTCTGTTTTCAGTGTTTCTATGGACACCATCATGTATAAATATGGCCCAAAAAGACGGAATTGCTTTTTGTCTCATGTTTTTTTAATCCTATGTGTGTTCCATATTTTTTTGTCCCACTTCTTTGTCATCACATAAAGGGATTTACAAATGGAAAGGGATGAATTACCTTTCATTAATTTGTTTTAAAATTTTTCCTTTCTCAACAGGTATCTATCGCCCTGACTTACTATTGTCTTTACTTCATTTGTTTCTTTACGTTTTAATGATTTTGTTTCTACCGGATACTTAACGTAAGATCTGGTCATTCTATATTGTTAATTGGGGTTCAAAGGTCCCGCATTACTCCCGTGCGGACTCAGGGTTACCAGATAACTAAGAACCTAAAAGTATCTCATCATGGCGCACCATGGACACAGAAATATAGCTGTTCTTACTGTATTCCTGATTCACACGTTTACGATCGTGTCCGAGGATGTGGAATGTACATGCTGTAGATGGAATGATAATTGCCTGCAGAGAGAGACAGGAATTATATGCGAAACCTCTACGCTATTACATCATGCTTTCTGACTTGGCCTGCTTAAAAGCAGAAACATTGGAGGAACGACAATATAAATGTCCGTAACATACGGTGATCTTACGAGTACATACCGAATCTGGAAAAGATCACAGACGCTAGAGGGCAGCGTAGTGTACGTTTTTCGATTCATTGGCAACGGATCTACAATGGTCTCGCACAAGACCGACTGGCAGAAGTGTTTTTCGTGCTCGAGAACACACAGAAGCTCTCATGTCCCATCACAATTGACCACATTCAAAGTAAGTGTCATGACTCAGGTATTGTATACACCAACTTTAACATGCACTCCTTGGTATGGAAGAAAGCTCTGAATGCAGTTCCCCATTGCACACAGCACAAGCATTGAACAAATGTCGGGAACACAGAATCTGGACACTGTGGGCTACGTAGGGGAGGGGGGGGGTGAAGCCTCTAATGACACTGCAAACCTTTGCTCAATTCAACTCTCAACCGTTTCCCAACACGATTCATACGGAGAATTGTGTTCAGTACCCAAGGGCCCACTGCGAAGCTCCTCGTCTGAGATTCTTATTTTACCTACCTCATTGGCTAATATATGCAATGGCGAAGACTCAAAATACACAGACCGCGCCTGGCGATTGACTGGAAGGTGATCTCAAGTGGACGAGGCGAGTGCGTGAGAAATGCGCAAGTCAAAGTCCAAACCACCGACGTGCTTGACATAGCAACACATCGTCTAGGAAGGTGTATCAACCCTGAGTCTAATTTGACCGTCGCTATTACCCAAAACGGCTCATACGGAAGAAATTATGTCTGGGACTTAGGGACACAAAGCGTGGTAATGGAATTGTTTTCCTACACGAAGAACAGCTCGCTGGCTGCTATGCATCTCGTCAGAGAATAGATAAACAATGGGTGAGCCAAGCAAACTATCAGCTCGTCTCGTAACATGTACCCCCTCCCTTTCGAGTAGAAGGCTCCTCCAATAAGCATTGCACCAAACACACAAACATATACATGGACATCATATGGGAAATTTATCAGTAAGTTCATGTGAAGTTTTCGTTGACATTATCTTCCTGTTAGCAGCTACAATGAGAACAGTCTCAGTAAGTGAAGTAAGAGTTAACAACAGCTATGCGAGCAATCTGAATAAGTGATGTGTGAGTTAACTGCAATGACAACAGTCTGAGTAATTGAAGTGATAGTTAACAACTGCAATGCGAGCAGTACAATTAGGTAAAGTGAGAGATAACAATTGCAATGCCCAATCTTACTGAACAATTTATCTAAGATCTTACAAGAGATAATGGAAATAATGTGGAAATAATGTCTGCTTTGATATAGAAGACGCGGCAACATGTACAGAAAGATTTTCATGGCAGAAATGGGATGGTCAAAGGGAAGTAATAGAATTTATAACATAGATACGATGAAGTTATATGGTTATTTCCCTTGCGTTTGTGGGGTAGAATTTATAATTTTGATTTTTGCGAATTAACAGTTTCTTTCCCTCCTCTCCAGTGTATTCAGCTGAAATATCGCCCAGACATACAGTACAGTTGTGGCCCACTTTCATATCATCATGGCGTATTCAATTTTTTCATTGCTCACTTTGTGTACACTTTGACTATGTGTCACAAATAAAAAATACCAATCATCATCATCATCAAGTGACATATTCTTTCCAGAACGTAGTCTTTCCTATGGATCTCTTGAATTCTCCGCGGTTTTGAGCAAGTTGCCCTGCATCTTCCAGTGACATGCGCAGGCACTCTTGAATGTCTTTTGTCCAACGGCGTCTTGGTCGGCCTTTGCCCCTGTTGCCTTCTATCATCCCCTCCATTAACACTCTCTCCATGCCGTCGTGTCTCTTAATGTGACCGAAAAAACTAGCTTTTTCTTTAATATAGTGTTCAGAAGCCAGCCTTCCTGGACGTTAATTGTTCGTAACACCTCCTGGTTTGTTTTCTTCGCTGTCCATGGTTTCCTCAAAACTCTTCTATAACACTTTAATTCAAATGATGTTATTCTCGTGGCAACTGTTTTATTTAGTGTCCATGCTTTACATCCATATGTCGCCACAGGAAATACACATATTCGTAGTAAACACAATTTGTTTCTTATGTTAGTACCTTGATCAACAATATTATTTTCATCAGATGGTACGCACAATTGCAGAAATGATGTCATTGTGCCGTTGGGACCCAAAAGGAGAGAAAATAATAAATTCACTATTCAACGTAAGAGACTAAGTGATCCACCCCCATGTAATGTCAAAGTGAGCCAGATACCATGTTGAAGTCGTACGTGTTAGACTGAAGTCGTACGTGTTATCGCAGGCAAGCTGTAAACCATGACATAACGCGTTCATTCCTCCGGATTACATTCTGATAATTTCCAGGAGATGAGAACAAACGCAGAAGAATGAATGTTAATCAAATGGTTGCTTAGCAATGATAGCAATTTGTAGACATTATATATTTGTATATGTAGACACAATGTCAAGGTCTATATATTTGTAGATGTTGGCACACTGTCTACAATGAGACAAAGATACTGTTATGATACGCAATGATAACCACAACTATTAAAGTAAATCAAATCAAATAAAATAATTTGGCCATATTAAAAGAAATGACAAATTGCTGAAAGCCTACTTGAGGGTAGAGTTGGGTTAAAGTTGAGGGTAGAGTTGAGGGTAGAGTTGGGGGTAAATTTCAGGGTACAGTTGAGGGTAAAGTTGAGGGTAGAGTTGAGGGTAGAGTTGAGGGTAGAGTTGAGGGTAGAGTTGAGGGTAGAATTGAGGGTAGAGTTGAGGGTAGAGTTGAGGGTAGAGTTGAGGGTAGAGTTGAGGGTAGAGTTGGGGGTAGAGTTGAGGGTAGAGTTGAGGGTAGAGTTGAGGGTAGAGTTCGGGGTAGAGTTGAGGGTAGAGTTGAGGGTAGAATTGAGGGTAGAGTTGAGGGTAGAGTTGAGGGTAGAGATGGGGGTAGAGTTGAGGGTAGAGTTGAGGGTAGAGTTGAGGGTAGAGTTGAGGGTAGAGTTGAGGGTAGAGTTGAGGGTAGAGTTGAGGGTAGAATTGAGGGTAGAGTTGAGGGTAGAGTTGAGGGTAGAGTTGAGGGTAGAGTTGAGGGTAGAGTTGGGGGTAGAGTTGAGGGTAGAGTTGAGGGTAGAGTTGAGGGTAGAGTTGAGGGTAGAGTTCGGGGTAGAGTTGAGGGTAGAGTTGAGGGTAGAATTGAGGGTAGAGTTGAGGGTAGAGTTGAGGGTAGAGTTGAGGGTAGAGTTGGGGGTAGAGTTGAGGGTAGAGTTCGGGGAAGAGTTGAGGGTAGAGTTAAGGGTAGAGTTGAGGGTAGAGTTGAGGGTAGAGTTGGGGGTAGAGTTGAGGGTAGAGTTCGGGGAAGAGTTGAGGGTAGAGTTAAGGGTAGAGTTGAGGGTAGAGTTGAGGGGACGCGAACAATTAGGCAGAGATACAGGTATAAAAATTGCAATTTATAAAAAAAAATATAATAATTCTGTAATTAGAAAAGCAAAGACAATAATAAAGAAACACTTGACATAATTGCATTTCTGCTCTGTTTATTTATCTGAATAATTTTCGAGGACAAAATAAGAAAATAATGAGTTATATAAAAACTCAATGATCCATTCATTTTTATTCAAATGCCCCTTTTGCGAAGAGCAACACTCTAGAATTACAGACCTCTATCAAATATTATTTATCCTGGGATAAATGTAACAACACACGAAGCTGTTCAGAGTTGATGCTATGATGAATGGTTATCTAAACAAACATATGTAAGCGCCGATAAACAGAAAGAAGAAATCAACAACAGATAACTAGAGGTATAACCAATAACAAATGGGCCTTGATATCAAAGTCACGTGACCAGCGTGGTTAGAAATGTCGAGATTCACAATAATGTATTGTATTACTTCTATTTCCCTTAGTCTCTAGTTTTGTCTGGTTATAGTAATCATCATCATCAGACCCTTAATCCTTCAGGGTAGTATTGGTGTCACTCTGGAAACATCAGCACACAAATTTCCCCATGCCTCCATGTTATCAGTTCTTGCTTTGAGTGTGGATATTCTTAGTCCCGTCAAATCTGTAATATTTTAAATCCATAATTTCCTCTAACCCCCTCTTCTCCCCCACTCTCCACCCTCAACTGTTACCTGCAAGATAATTTTTGGAAAGAGAATCGTGACAGTAATAGATAAAGGCAAATAATACATTCTATATTGAACATTGTGTTATCAATGTCAAACACAGGACTGTAAAGTTCATTTGAAGCTTTCCTTCCCTTAACAAATCGAAACATGACTGTTAGTACGAGGAGCTTTTCCAAACATCTGTCCAAATGCCAAACTCCTCCTCACTGTTGTTTATTCCCAATAATGTCATACATATTTTTTATATTAAAAACAAATTCTTACATATAAACCTCAAAAATGCCCTCTTTCTTTGGTAAACTTTCACCCTCTCAAGTGAGGAGAATATATCTACGGCCTTGGTCAAGGATGGACATTAACTAAAGATATCTACGGGTTTTGTCAAAGGTGGACACTAAATAAAAGTATCTACGGCCCGTGTCAAAGGTGGACATTAAATAAAGGTATCTACAGCGTTTAGTCATAAGTGAACGATAACTAAAGATATCTACGGCCCTTGTCATAGGTTGACTAACTAAAGGTATCTACGGTCCTGGTCAAAGTTTGACACTAAATGAAGGTATCTACGGCGCGAGACAAAAGTGGACGATAACGAAAAGTATCTAAGACCATGGTCAAAGGTGGACACTAAATAAAAGTATCTACGGCCCGGGTCAAAGGTGGGCACTAACTAAACGTATCTACGGCCCTGGTCTACACCCCGCCGCATATTTCATATTTTTATCAGTTCTATCCTACATGTAGAAACGAATGATGATCGATCAATCAATCAATCAGTCAAATGCCAAGCCGAGTGACATAAGCGATCACGATGCTCCACAACTTTCTGTCTCTTGTGTTGTTAATAAGTTCAGTTGGTGCCACTTCTTTTTGTGCCACGGTGATAATTCATCTAGAAATTTCTTTCTTTGTCTTCCACTGTCTCTTCTCCCCTTCATCTTCCCAGTGGTTAATAAATGTTCAAGTTTTACTGTTCTCATGACATGCCCTAAACATCTTGATTTTCCGGTTATAATCTTTACTATAATGTATTGTTTTACTCCAGTATCTATGAGAACTTTTTCATTAGTTTTCTTTTATTAGTTTTCTGTAATTTTACTGTGTGCTAACTTTTATGGAACATCTATCATCATCATCAGGTGGCATATCCTAAACAGGAAGCAGGAGTCATCACAACTTTTTGAAACTTTTGTCTATCTTGCGCCAGTCTTCCTGCTTCTGTTACTGTTATGTTCAGGTGGTCTGATATCTTGCGTCCATCTACTTCTTGGTCTGCCTCTTGTTTGTCACCTGGCATCATCTCCTTCATTATAGTATTTTCTAGGCTGCCATAACGCATGATATGGCCAAAATATTTTAGTTTTGTGGAAAGAACCATGCTGTTAGTCAATTTTCTTTTACATTTTTTTCTCTCAGGGTTGCTATTTTGGTGATATTTTTGCTCCGTTGTATTTTCAAGATTTTTCTGTAACATTGTGTTTCAAATGCTTCTATTTTCTTTTTTTTTCACTTTTATTGTGAATGTCCATGATTCACACCCTACATTGTCACTGGAAATATGCAAGCTCTTAGGAATGTTAGTTTTTTTGTTTTTCAACAGCTCAGCCATATGTTTTTCATTTGTAACATCTTCTTTGGCGCTATAGCAAATTTCCTTCTGACGTCTTTATATTCACCATTACTTCTGAAAGGATATTCATGGTATTCAAACTGCTGACTCTTTATAAATCGCTCTTGTTGATACTGATTGAGAATTTGCTAGTGGTTGTTATGGCGCTTGTCATAATCTTGGTCTTGCTTCCATTGATAAATATGTTTTGTTTTTCACTATGATCTTTAATGAAGTTTATTAGGTGTTGGAGACCTGCTTGACTGTGCCAATACTTTTGTATTGTTGGCATATCTTAGTTCTGGTATCTCGTGACCTCCGATGTTGAGTGGGTGGAAATTGTTTCTCTGTTCGTACATTCCCCATTATGTTCTCTGTATAAATGTTGAAGAGATATGATGATAGAAAACATTCTTGGCTAACTCCTTTATCCACGCTAAAAAAATCGGATGTTTCACTGTCTACTCTCACGGCTGCTTGCTGGTCTTGATACATTGTTTTGGTGAGGCGGATTAGTTGAAGCGGAAAACCCAAGTCCTTCATGATATTCTAAAGTTTTTAATGTTGTACACAATCGAATACTTTGGTGTAGTCAACAACGCATGTAGATGTCTACATTAAACCCTCTACATTTCTCTATGATGTTCCGCATATTGAAAATGTGCTATCTGGTGCCTCTATTCTATCTGAAACCTGCTTGTGCTTCATTTAATCCTTCTTCATGCTTGTGATGTTGTCTTGTCATGATGATACGAAATCACTGTTGTATTTTGCTGGCACGACTGATCAGTGCAATGATAACGAACATCCGTGTATACAAAATAGTATGTATATCAGATTGCTAAACTCGCGGAAGATGAATGTGTCAGGACATTGACACAAATAAAACGGCGATATGACATATAGCAGGACCAGTGTTCTTCTACACGAGATATCACGCGGAAGTTTGAGACTGAATGTTGAAGAAGAAGAGGATTGTTCAAAAATGTGCATGATTGTACGTCCAATCGATTCTGAACTACATGAATTGTCCCCGTCAATGCATCTCATGAGTATTCATCATTTTTGAGCATGTGGCCGCTCATTTACATTGTTGATTTGTCAAAATGGTCTGCAACTTTTTTTTTTAATTACGTCTGGTCAGCAACTCCAAATTATATATATATTTAGACTAACTATCACCATTTATTTTTAATAGTTTGTTTTAAATACATATGCTGACAGAATATGGTGGTCATTTGAACTGAATTATATTCATAGAAAGAAATGGTCACGTAACTATATTCGCAGGAAGTACTGGTCACTTGGGCTGAACTATATTCAACAAAAGTAAAACCGTAGATTACAGGTGGTTGGCGGATCAAGTCACTATGATATTACACAACAGGACTAGATAACATGTCTTCACCACTCCTGCAAATAGCATTACATGGCATTGGGTCACACTGCAAAAACGCAGAAATCACTTTTTTACTGAATGCGCAAATCGTTTAGAGATTGTTCTGACTGAGAGAGGAAGTCGTTCTCTGTAATCAGAGAGTAAACAGTCTTCTTTTCACCGTATCCTTAGGCGGATACAGGACAATAAACAAGTGAGATGTCATGAAGTTTAACTAACGTTTGCGGAATCTGGGCCGTCAATAAGAATAAGTAAACAAAACATTAAAGTAACCCATATCATTTATTAATGCCGTAGGGGTGTGATATGTTAGCGATCTCACATTTCAGTGGCTCTGCAAATGAGGGCAGTAGCCATCTCCTCTCCCTCGCAGTCTTTACTTCCCGGATTAATTCGGTACCCATTTAAGGCTGGGTCGGCCCGTGAGCCATTGCGATCTGAAAAACATTTCCGCCTAAACTGGGAATGAACCCAGGACCACTCATATGCGAAGCCACTGTGCTAACCACTACGCTAACGCGTCTCCCATAAAGGCTCCAATAAGAATAGAACTAATTTGTTATTGTGAGAATATGATACAAAATGTTACACGAATATATCTGGCTGTCACATGCCAGACATCATTCAGAGCGCACTTAATAAGTCAGTCACAGGAACAATCATCAAACATTGCAGTTGACATTTACTGAAGCGAGAATGAGCATGTTCAAGTCTGATTGATGTCCAATCATGATTAATAAACAATATATAAAACCTGTCCTTGTCAAGGCTAACTGTGATTTGGAAAAGCAACATCAGTGTTGGAGTGAAAATCAAACTGTATAGGTCGCTGGTGCTTTCCGTTGTGTTGTATGGTTGTGAGAGTTGGACACTCACTGCGGACATGGAGAGAAGAGTACAGGCTTTCGAGTATAAATGCTACAGAAGAATTCTACGAATTTCCTATAGGGAACATAAGACCAATGTGTACGTAAGAAATAAAGTAGAGATGTGTGCAGGTGTCCAGGAGCCATTGCTTTCAATAGTGAAACGACGAAAACTAGCATGGTTTGGACATGTATGCAGGCACGATTCCTTGTCAAAAACAATACTGCAGGGAACTGTCGAGGGTGGAAGAAGCAGAGGAGGACAAATAAAAAAAAGGACAGACAACATCAAGGAATGGACAGGGCTAGATATTTCCACACTCATCCGCATCGCTGATGATAGAATTCGCTGGAGGACTCTGTGTGCTGAAGCTTCCAATGTGGTACCCCTACGACCCTGAAGGGTTATGGGTTTTATTGATTGATTGATTGATATAAAACCTGAGCCATATCTTATTCATTTTATTCGTGTATAGTCTGTTTAGATTGTTGTTGGTCGCTCATATTCCTGTTGTCTTACATTTCTGCTCATTTCTCTTGTTACTTCACAATGATTCCTAGACTACATTATTGTGATAACTTCTCTACGTTTCCTAGACTACATTATTGTGATAACTTCTCTACGTTTCCTAGACTACATTATTGTGATAACTTCTCTACGTTTCCTAGACTACATTATTGTGATAACTTCTCTACGTTTCCTAGACTACATTATTGTGATAACTTCTCTACGTTTCCTAGACTACATTATTGTGATAACTTCTCTACGTTTCCTAGACTACATTATTGTGATAACTTCTCTACGTTTCCTAGACTACATTATTGTGATAACTTCTCTACGTTTCCTAGACTACATTATTGTGATAACTTCTCTACGTTTCCTAGACTACATTATTGTGATAACTTCTCTACGTTTCCTAGACTACATTATTGTGATAACTTCTCTACGTTTCCTAGACTACATTATTGTGATAACTTCTCTACGTTTCCTAGACTACATTATTGTGATAACTTCTCTACGTTTCCTAGACTACATTATTGTGATAACTTCTCTACGTTTCCTAGACTACATTATTGTGATAACTTCTCTACGTTTCCTAGACTACATTATTGTGATAACTTCTCAGCGATTCCTAGACTATATTCATGAAATCAAAGGTAAATAACGAGTGTCAGAGATAACATAATATGGTCTGCTGTGATACAGGACAAATATTTGAGAAGAAATATATCAATTGAAATCTTACCACTAATCTTACTGCAGAGTGTGATTTTTACTATAGGTGGCACTTTAATTGACATATTTCTTTTTAATCCTGCGGTCACTTCTGCGGTCACAATTTCTAACTACATTCTCGTGATCACTTCTTGACAATTTCTATCTCTCGTGGCCAATTCTTGACAATTTCTAATTATCGTGGCCAATTCTTGACAATTTCTAATTCTCGTGGCCAATTCTTGACAATTTCTAACTCTGCTGGCCAATTATTGACAATTTCTAACTCTCGTGACCACTTCTTGACAATTTCTAACTCTCGTGACCACTTCTTGACAATTTATAACTCTCGTGACCACTTCTTGACAATTTCTCACAACAATCTCGTTACCACTTCTTGACAATTTCTAACTAACGTGGCCACTTCTTGACAATTTATAATTCTCGTGACCACTTCTTGACAATTTCTCACTACATTCTCGTGACCACTTCTTGACAATTTCTAACAAAATTATTGTGGTCACTCTTTGAATATTCTTAGACTACAATCCTATGACCACATCTTGATTCTTCATATACTATTTTCTTGTAAACATATTTTGACGACTAATATACAATTTTCTATCATATATGACCAAAAATGAACACTTTGATAAACATTGCATCAAACTAACAAAAGGAGAATACGACAGAAATGCGAAGTTAGAATACATGATTCAACAAAATTATAAGACAAATTGCTTATTGCTAACAAACAAAAAAGGTTCAGTACACACTACCAGTCGTTGGCATTAAAAAAACACGTCTTCAGTGTAAATATGTGCTTTTTAAGATACTCCACACAGAACATGGAGGTATTCACATGAGGGATGTAACTCTTAAAATGTGTCAGTGTATACTCTGTTCACTCTGAAATGAAGTGGGTCGGTGCTTCTGATTAGTTGTTGGGCGCAGAACGCATTAATCGATAGTTAAGTGTCCAATAATATTGTTCTTAAATTTCGTTTTTAAATTGTTTAAAAAAATGTTGTTTAAATATTGTTTTTAAATGTTTTAAATAATATTGTTTTTACATGTCAACAGCTGTTTAAAAAATCTGTTGTTGCGGAGTAATGTGGGTGTGTGTTTTGACCCACTTCAATCTTAAAGTAAACATAGTTATATTAATGATTTGACATATGAAAGAATAGTGAAAGTTTATTGACCACTAGCATATTATTTATGTTTACTGACATGTAGGGTATTTGCTGAATACGCTTCCTATTTTTCTATATATCCACATCACAAGGACATCAATTCTGTTCTAGTTGTTTATTTATTATCCATGTTTCTGAGTCATACATTAGTCTAGAATAGGTGTAGCATTTTATAATTCTCATCTTTATTTTGTATGTCATTTCTTTGACAATGCTGACAATCAATATTATGCCAACATTTTCCAGAAGAGGAATGATGTGAGAGGAAACGTCTTATCTTAGGACGAGGTAATGCAACCTAAAATCAAATGATGTGGCAGAGCAGAGAAGACGCTTATCCGTCGTCGACATTTTATCATATGTTGGGAGTTACCATAGGTGGACAGAAAGAGACCACGTCTTTGCTGATGTGAAAGTTATTGCAGCTTGCCTTGTTCCAAATATAATGGCATTATCTTCCTTTGAAATAACATTTGTGATCAAATATATAAAAACATAAAGACTGAAATAGTTCTGACACTTAAAGAATGAACGATTATAGGCCAGCGGCACGAGCATACAACTTATAGGACAGCGGCACGAGCATACAACATGACAATAGAACGATACAGAGGAAATCCAAGAAGATGGTGGATTAAAGGAGGTACTAAATTTATGAAACGTCGCAATATTAGTGCATATGTTAGTTAGTCGTTGGATCATCGTCACTGCACTCCGGAAAAGTCTATAGGTGCTCAGATCGCTCCTTGAGTGTAGCCGCCATTACACGTTGACTGACGGTCGCCGTTCGCACTTGATTGACCATCATTCTTTCTTGCCCACGAATCCGCTCCTTTCTAGCGACACCACATTTCAAACCAAATTCCTTTATTCTAGTCATACATTAGTGCATATCAAGCCGTCAAACGTGCCAAAGCCTGGAAACCGTTCATCATTCAACCCTGTGAGGCCTTACAGCAAAATCAGACAAAAGACAATAGAATAAATAATAACTTTTCTTCCTTTGCAATTAACAAAGCAGAAGAACAGAGGGATCACGCGGCATGGGAAACACATGGTCTCTATATTTCAATACTAACATTGTGTTGTGGATATTCGATCTCTGGCCTTAATGGGCCAAAAAATCAAATCAGGAGATTACGTTGTTATCAATGGAGTTGAGTTAGAGGTAGTTGACTGCTTTACATATCTAGGTACCTCAGTGAACATTAAATTATCACTGAATCAAGAAATTAGCTTTATAATATGCAAGGCATCAATAACAATGAACTTATAACACAAAGGGACGGAAAAAAACATAAAAAAGACTATAAAAACAAAACACTCGGTTTACCATACCTGCGTCCTCAGCATCCTCTCCTTTGGCAGTTAAATACGTATGCTACAGGAGAGACCCATAAAAACCCTTCATATGTATAATTCTTGGAATTAGGTAGCAGGACAAGTCACTAACAATTGATGTATTAAAAAAAACCCAGACAATACCACAGTATTCTCTATGCTAGTTCTGTGTGGACTCATGTGATTGGAGCACACTAAGAGAATGGAAGGTGGCAAAATACCGAAAGATCTACTTTTTGGAGAACTGCAGTTTGGAAAAGGATCTCATGATCGATCTATACTTCGATAATAAAAAAGGAATAAGCAAACAGGTACGTATTGATACAGAATAATAGTAACATGATGTCATGGATCGTGTTTCACTGAACAGAAAGATAAGGAATGGTAAGTAGACAAAGGAGAAAGTGATACAGATATATCATGAGATGTTTCACTGAACAGAAAGATAAGGAATGGTAAGTAGACAAAGGAGAAAGTGATACAGATATATCATGAGATGTTTCACTGAACAGAAAGATAAGGAATGGTAAGTAGACAAAGGAGAAAGTGATAAAGATATATCATGTGATGTTTCACTGAACAGAAAGATAAGGAATGGTAAGTAGACAAAGGAGAAAGTGATACAGATATATCATGAGATGTTTCACTGAACAGAAAGATAAGGAATGGTAAGTAGACAAAGGAGAAAGTGATACAGATATATCATGTGATGTTTCACTGAACAGAAAGATAAGGAATGGTAAGTAGACAAAGGAGAAAGTGATACAGATATATCATGAGATGTTTCACTGAACAGAAAGATAAGGAATGGTAAGTAGACAAAGGAGAAAGTGATACAGATATATCATGAGATGTTTCACTGAACAGAAAGATAAGGAATGGTAAGTAGACAAAGGAGAAAGTGATACAGATATATCATGAGATGTTTCACTGAACAGAAAGATAAGGAATGGTAAGTAGACAAAGGAGAAAGTGATACAGATATATCATGAGATGTTTCACTGAACAGAAAGATAAGGAATGGTAAGTAGACAAAGGAGAAAGTGATACAGATATATCATGAGATGTATCACTGAACAGAAAGATAAGGAATGGTAAGTAGACAAAGGAGAAAGTGATACAGATATATCATGGGATGTATGTCTAGAAAGACACAAATGATGGTACATGTGGGCACGTGACTCCTTGTAGGATTCTTTGTGGCTCATACTGATCTTGTGAGTTACGGCAATCATCGCCATAGATCGAACATTGTATTTCTTATCAATCAATCAAGTGACATGCCGAGTGGCGTAGGCGATCATGCTTCTCCACAATTCTCTGTTTCTTGTGTTGTCAATAAGTTCAGTTGGCGACATCCTTTTGTGCATTGATATGTGTGATACAGTGATAACCTATACAGAAATTTAATTTTGTTATCTTCCCATGTCTCTTCTCCTCTTGATATTTATCGTGGTTGCTTAATGTTCAAGTTTTACGTTTCTCTTCACATGAAAAATTTTTCGCCCTAAAATTCTAAATTTTGACTTGTCAGCTTCTAATTTGTCGTTTTACTCCAGCATCTCTGAGGACTTCTACAAAAGTTTTCTCATATGGGAAACAGCCGCTATATCATCCCTAGAGTATCATCTTTCATGACGTCACAGAGTGCATTACGGTCATGATTCGCGAAAATCCCATCAAGATGGTATATCAACATGGAATGTGACAACCGTGACAGATTTAGGAAAAATAGAAAACATCTTGCTGGAAATGAGAAGAATGGAGATTAACATCCTTGGATTATGTGAAATAACATGGTTGAATGCAGCATGACCCTCTCCAATAAAGAATTTACAACACAATTAATTATTCCTCATTCGTTACGTTTTTGATTATTGTTTGGATTTCGGTTGGTCACTGTTTACATACCTGAAATCGCATACACAAAAATCTTTAGCAAAGGCGATTCTATGTATATACATAGTAACCAACAAAATCCCAACAAGGGCCCCAGTCCGGTCATTTGACAATTCTAGATAACAGGTCTTATTGGAGACGGCTGTGCAGGCAGTATAGTATATATCTTTAATAGCAACAATAATACTATCCTGTGGATGGATGTCTAGTATTTAATGTCTTTATAGATAATATAATATTCCCATGAAATTTAAAGTACTTTCTCAACGAAATTGTCATTGATATAGCTGCAGTCATATTTCTTGAGTAATGACGTAATGCATCACAGAGCATTCTCAGAAACGTTTCAACATACACTTTAACACCCCTCTAGGCGGGCAAGTCCACGTTATGCGGTAGTACCTTGAAATGTACATGTAAATGTATAACCAAGTGTATGAGATGACGGCAAATTACGGATCACAGATCCACATATAAGAAGAAGTTTGCATTTCTCATGCATATAGTTTTCATCAACAGTTTAGAACATGTTTCAATATAGAACAGTCTTTGTAGAATGTATACGTTTTGTATTTTTAAAATTCCTTTTATAAGAGCCCAGTGTTGTCTAGGAGACAGCAAGGATGTGTGTGTAAGGGGGGGGGGTGGCTATGACTAGCGGCACAGTGACCAGTAATTATAAGTCCTTTTCCGCATTTGTTCTCAAACTCCTGCTGACCACGGCTATAGAGCCATATGCAGACCATATAAGATAGTGCACAGAAATCTAAGAAGCCACAGGAACAAACAGCATACAAGAAAATCATCACCAGAGAATTATTCTATCCCTGACGCCGCAAGACAAACAAGGGCCACATCGTATAGATAAATAGATAGATAGACTCATGCAGATTAGCTTCAGATGTAGTCCAGGAAAAGGAATGCGTTGTCATAGTCTACAGCTTATATGTGATATTTGCGTCGTTTGTTTTGACACATTCGAGGAGCATGGCGTCTGTTTCAGTGTGAACCTCTATGGTATAGAGCAGCCAACACTACCTCAAAATCTCCTATGGTATACACGGTGAATAAATAACATGCATGGTGGATAACAGTGTTGTTTTTTTTACTGTCCTCTCTTCGAACTCCATCAGCACATGGGCGTGATCTGTAATAAATGTGGCAAAAGAGGACAAAAATGATTTCGTGTGAAATTGGTTACCCCTCCACATGATATATGTGGAAGGTTTGAAGAATTGGTTACCGATCCGCATTCGGTATATAGCAGATTTGATGAATTGGTTACCACTACGCATGTGATATATAGAAAATTTGAAGAATCGGCTACACCGCCGCATGCCGTATATGGAAGGTCTAAAGTTCTTACTATTGACCTATCAGACCAACCACTTATGTAATAGTAAACTCTCAGTAGATGACATTCTAATACAGTGAGGATTAAATGTTGTAGAAACTCTACATCATTTTATCTGAACACTTATGTGTCCTTCTGAGGTGCAACATTCATAGAACCCAGATCAAAATATTACGCTAAGGTGCAACATTCATAGAACCCATATCATCGTATCACGCTACGGTGCAACATTCATAGAACCCATATAAAGGTATCACGCTAAGGTGCAACATTCATAGAACCCAGATCAACATATCACGCTGAGGAAACAGTAAATGATCTAGCCCCGATCATAGTACTGGCAGCCAATGTGCACAGATGTCCCAATCTCTGAACAAGTGGCATATTTGATATTTTCTACGTTGACTCATTGAATACACTCAAGATGTCAACTAGAATATTCTTCAATTACATTTAATATGCTGATATATTCGTATGATCTACCGGGTGCCAAGAAAGAGATTTTGAAATTGGGGCAACAGAACATTCCAAGGGATTGACATAAAGGACACTATTTAGAAGATACAAAATAAGATGTGCTTCGATAAAAAGTAGAATACTTGATAATCTATAAAAAAAATCAGTAAGATTCTCTCTGAAGCATCTGGGATGCATCGCAGAAACATAAGTGCTTTAAAGGGGCGCGGGCCAAAAATGATCTAGAATATATGTACAATAATCTCCTAGATGTTAATGATTATGATACAGTATTTGTCCAAAATCATTTTCAAAGACTTATGGTTCTTGCTTGAAACACGTACTCTCGATATGATTGTTTCCCTTGACAATGTTTGTTAGTTTATGTTTATTATTTGTAACATACATTTATTTAGCGTTAACGATGTAGAATAAAAGCTATCATAATCAAAACTCTACGTGTAACCGTAAACACATCAACAGTTAAATTAATAATTGATAGATATCAATTAGCAAACATTGCCAAGGGAAATAATCCAATTAATAATCACATCGGGGTTACGCGTTCCAAACCAGAAACCGCATCTCAGATGTCATCTAGAATATTTTTTCAGAGAGATCTCAGATGTCAACTAGATATCTTTTCACAGACATCTCAGATGGAAGCTTGATTATTCCTTTAAGTCCTTCTCACATAACAACTAAAATATTTAAGAAAAACTTCTTACACGGCGACTAGAATATTTCTACAATATTTTCACAGAAATCAACTTGCATATTTTTCCAATACATTTTCAAATTTCGACGTGAAATAGACAAACAACATCCTTGGAAAATACTATCAATATACGGAGTACCAGAATATTTAATAAATATATGCAAGGGCATTTTTGCTAATAGCCGATGTGAAGTAAGAACAATTGCTAGTCTCCAATAAGTTCCACATTCAATCTGGAGTTCGCCAGGGGTGTGTCCTATTCCCCCTACTTTTTATAACATATATCGACCACATCTTCAAAATAACAAGTACCAACGAAGAAGATAACATGAAAGACAAATTGAACGAACTACTCTTTGCAGACGACCAAGTACTAATCATCATCATCATCATCATGTGCTGTCTCCGCAACCAAGGTTGGCTGCAACGGATCTCCAACTTTCTCTGTCTCTGTTCTTGGTGGTACACTCTGCTAGACTGTAACCTGTCCACCATGTAATGTTACTCTCCCACTTGTATCTCTGCCTACCTCTTGCTCGCTTCCCTTTTACTTTACCCTCAAGTAAGGTCTTCAATAAGGTGTCATGTATTTTAATGTCCAAAATATTTTATTTGTCTGATCTTTATTTCTCTTAGTGGTTCCTTCTTCATTTTAAGTGTCTTTAGCACCTCTTTATTTGTTTTATTCTCTTTCCATGATGTTCTCCCAATTCTCCTATATATCCACATCTCAAAGGCATCAATTATGTCATCTAATTGTTTATTTAGTGTCGATGTTTCTGAGCAATACATTAATATGGAATAGACGTATCATTTTATAATACTCATTGTAACTTGTTTGTAATCTGTTTAGATGTCATTGAAGGTACTTTTAGACATTCCCATTCTTCTTTTAACTTGATTCATATCTGCCATCATTTGTGACTATGTGTCCAAGATATTGATAATGTTTTACTTGTTGAAGTTTCTCTCCATGTATGTTTATGTTTAGCTCTTATTCTTCTGTGTCTTTGCTGATTATCATGGTAAGTACTAATAGCGACATCAGAAGAACAATTGCAAGAACATATGAACAGACTCCACACAACATGTCAAAAATTCAACATAAAGATTAATACCGAAAAGACCGAAACAATGACAATAGCAAAGAAAGAAAGAAATATCACTATCTCCATCGATAATAAACACCTTAAACATGTAAAGGAGTTCACTTGCTTAGGAAACATTGCATCGAGTAAAGGGACAAACTTTAAAGTAAAGAATTACATTAAAAAAAAGATGCAACAAAACATATCAGATCCTACGCCAGATGACACGTATTGTTAAGAACAAAAATGTCAAAATAGACAATAAAGTTGAATTATACAAGACTATTATTATTCCGTCACTGTGCTACCAGTGCCAAACCTGGACAATGACGACACAAGAGAAAAGAAAAATAGTGACAGCAGAAATGACATGCCTACGAAGAATACTCAGAGTGCCATTAAGAGATATAATTAGAAATGATAACACCAGTGAGATAACCAAAACAATACCAGTATTTTGAACACATAAAAAAGACAACATATCAAGCTGTTTTCACACACTTTCAGACTATCAACCGACAGTATGCCACAGTTGGCCATTACACATAGACATTACGGCTATAAAGACAGAGGCAGGTCATGTAAACGATGGACCACAGAAATCAAAGAAGCCACATGAATAATGAATACTTTTACAAACAGCACGCAAGAAGGCCAACTCCAGAGAACTCTTCTACCCCTAACGCCGCAATGCAAACATGTGCCACAGTTTATAGATAGATAGACGTACACATGTATGAGATACACTCTAGACGGCAAATTGCATATTCTACCAAGACGTTCTCATTCGCTATTTTAAATACTTGTAAACAATTTATTACATTTCTATCGGAATATTTTCAACATATTGTTCACTCGCCAATTTTATGATATTTTACCCCACATTTCTCAGATGAAACTGTTAAAAGGTGTCCTAAAGAACTCATCTGGTTCCAAAATATGTGTGTATCTCCAACAAGATCTGTGTGTATCTCCAACAAGATCTGTGTGTATCTTCGACAAAATGTGTTTGTATCTTGAACAAAATTTGTGTGAATCTCGAAAATATATTTGTATCTTCAACAAAATCTGTTTGTATCTTCAACAAAATCTGTGCGTATCTCCGACAAAATATGTGTGTATCTTCAACAAAAACTATGTGTATCTTCAACAAAATCTGTGCGTATCTCAGAATAAATATGTGTGTATCCCCAACAACATCTGTGTGTATCTCCGACAAAATCTGTGTGTATCTCCACCAACATCTGTGCGTATCTTCAATCCGCTTATTCTGAAAAAGTGCTATATATAGTTTACTCAGTGCCGGATTTACTTATAAATTAACAAGCTATACCTTAGGGCCCTCACTTTCTTGGGACCCCCCAATTTTTTTATTTCATTATCTATAATCGTTAAAGGGTATATCTATAATCGCTATATCTCAAATAGCTTAGGGCCTTATCAAGTCTAAATCCGGCCCTGAGTTTACCTTAGTCTTTATTCATCATGACATCATTTTTTTAATTTTGCAAACAACATTTTCCAGGTAATTAATTTATACCACAGTCGCGCTCAGTAAAATGTTCCTATTTATTAAAAAAAAATCATCTAATCCCAGAAACACATATATCATCACTTTATTGCAATCAATTAATTAATCAATCAATCAATCCCTTGAACATTCTAGGGTGTTTACCATTCCTATGGTGCATAGTCCACGGACTAGAATTATCCATTTTTGAATGTCCATATAGTACACCAACAATTAAGCATGTTGGAAGAGGAGAAGGAGAAGGGGTGACCTTAACAAAAGTCGATGTCAACAATACTATTATGTATACAGCAAAAATACTGTTTAAATTATGAACATGTTTTTAAACACATGACAGAAATCGTTTAGTTTTCTTTTTCATACATTTTCGGTTTAAAATATCTTTTATCTGGAACGGATGGGGGGGGGAGGAGAAGGAGAAAGGGAGGTTTGCACAATTTTTGATACAATTAGGCATGTGGTTATCCCTGAAGTCTTGCCAGATGGTAACAAAGGGAGGGAGGGGGAGTAATAAAGTGACAAAACAATTGTTGCCATAATTTATGGACATTCTCTTTGATCTATTCTCTGATATGTCCTCATCCTTACTTTACACGATTCTCATATGCCAAATCTTTCATGATATCTCGTTTCATGATCTATTCTCTGATATATCCTCATCCTTACTTTACACGATTCTCATCTGCCAAATCTTTCATGATATCTCGTTTCATGATCTATTCTCTGATATGTCCTCATCCTTACTTTACACGATTCCCATGTGTCAAATCTTTCATGATATCTCGTTTCCATGTGTTTATAGTTCTTCCTTTGACATGGTCTCATCCATCTCTAAAATTCTTTATGACATCTCTTCTCCGTGTTTTTTAGTTCTTCCTTCGAAATGGTCTATCCATCTGTCAAATGCTTCATGATAACTCTTCTCCGTGTATTTCTAAGTCTTCCTTTGATATGCTCTCATCCATCTGTCAAATCTTTCATGATATCTTGTCTCCGGTGTGTTTCTAAGTTTTCCTTTCACATGCTCTTATCCCTCTGTCAAATCCCTCATCTCTTTTCTCTGTGTTTCTCGTTCTTCCTTGGATATGCTCTCATCCATCTGTCAAATTCTTTATGATATCTCTTCTCCATGTGTTTCTAGTTCTTCCTTGTTTCCTCTCTCATACATGATTCAATGTCATTTATCTTCTAGCTATATATCATTTACTGGGTTTTACAGTACAATTGATTTTCTACCAAATTACTAAATTGCAAATAAATGTAAGCCTTTATATTACAGTGAAATATAAGAAGCACAGATTATTTGAAAGATTCAACATATTAACATAGTTCAAAACAATGTAATGATACTACAAAAATACTAGCGAAGAGGTATCTAATTTGTGTGTCATATAATACATATATTTACATCATCGCAAACCTGCAACAAGTGTTTAGATAATAATATATTACAGAAAACCTCGCCCAGAGTTTAAAACATGCAAGGTTAAAAATGTCTGAAATCGCTAATTAATCAATACTTAAGTATTTGTGTATCAGTGATTCTCAATGGGGTTGCATGCACACCCACCTCGACTCCGGGAGTTATAAAATAATTGTTGATGGTCACAAAGAAAACTAGTCACATTTCTCTCTGTGTGGGGACTACAAAGTGACCATTATTTTGAAATAAAAACTTGGTACGATGTTTTTAATAAATCTTTAACGGTTTTGCTCAACTACAAAGAAAGTTAAAAATAATGATGATGATGATGATAATAATAATAATAATAATAATAATAATAATAATAATAATAATAATAATAATAATAATAATAATAGTAATAAAATCCATACCCTATTAGGGTCGAAATGGTGTCACACTTGATTCATCAGTATAACAAGCTAACAGGGTCTCTAAAGAATTCGATGATAGATAACGGTCTTATATTAGTTCCCAGGAGGTCAAGGAGGTTGTCCCAAAAGTTGGCCAAAGAAAAACAAAATTTGAGATGCGCTGCCTTAGATGACGCAATCATACTCAGATTAAAAAAAAAATCATTGCCGCGTAAAATAAGGAGTAATGAGTGCAGAGAGGATTTTTGGCTGAGGAAATAAAGGCCGCTGTGCCACAGCTGTCGCTTCGACGCGAACAGGAGGAAGTTTTTATTGCACCTCTGAAAGTCAAAAATCCTTATCCCAAACGTGTATTGAACCCAGGACCTCAGGCGCCTGAGACCGGCTTTCAAGCCATACGGACGCTCACTCCACGCTACTCAGATAACTATTAGATATTTGAAAATGTGTGTTCTATGATTGGCCTATGTTTCTTTGAAATCCAATCATTCACAGACCTGGTTCCAGATGTTGGAAAGATTCTTACATTGGAATGTAAAGGTACGGTCAAAAGAAGGCCTACAGAATCTGAACGAAACACAAGGTCTTAAAATCTTCTCTGTGTAACCTATATATCGATATATGCTCTGCTGTATAAGATGCCTGCCCACATGTACACAAGACCGTGTTGTTGATCTTTAACTTTGTATACATGTGGCTGCAGAGTTGCATGTGTCCTGTTCTGAGGCACAGCATATAAACTGGGTCGGTTCTGTTCATAATTTGTTAGTCCTCTTGTGTGGGAGATGGCGATCTCTATTGCTTTGATCATCTGTTTCTTTTGATGATACAACATTGGTAAACCTGGTTTATCATCTGTTTCTTTTGATGATATATTATTGACACACCTGGTTTATAATGTTTCTTTTGATGATATATTATTGGCACACCTGGTTTATAATCTGTTTCTTATGATGATATATTATTGGCACACCTGGTTCACACCAGCAGCTACCTCTTTAGCAAGATGACTTTGCTTTCTTGATTCTAGATATTCCACAACGCAATTGTATTCACCTTGTCGATGACTTTACACATATTTATTTAGGTCAGTATTATTTGAAGGTCAGGTAGTTTTTTGGACTGGAGCTCATGGAGTGTTGATCTTGCATCTGTCAGGAATACTACATGCTGTGAATCAAGATTGACGTTCCACAGTTTCTCCCGCTATCATATTGATTTCCTGGATTTATGCATTGTTAATATGACATAACTTCCCTGTTGATGCTTTGGTTGTTTGTTCCCTGTTGATTGTATACCTAACTTTGTTTGTGTCCTCTATATGTAGGCTTATTCTTGCCTCACTATTTTTACTGCATTCTCTTGTGACCCTTATGTATATACTCTGATCGTCATGGCCAGATGGGGGTCTAGTTCAGTCAACAAAAGCCGAAAACTAAGAGGCCTAGCATCCCTAAAATAGAGCAAGAACACAGTCTGTTCTAGCAAGTACAGGGGCTGAAGACGGAGGCAACCAGCCAATAGGCGCTCCTCAGAAATCAGGATCCAATACACCATCTCACGCAATGAGAATGTATATATAGGATAGACAAATAGCCGAGTATATAGTTTTATTATGGTTATGTCCCTTTGAATATGTCTAAAAAAATGCTTGTAAGTTTGAAAAATTATAACAATCAAGGATATCGTACGTAACTAATCTTATAATAAATATATCGTATAGAAAAAATGTTACAGCACAAGGAACTAATGGTACAGTAGAAGTAGACGTCAGCACATCTTTAATTATTTCCCTTAATTATGTAAATTTCATGCACGTCATTTAATAATTGAAATATTTCTTTATTTAGGGTTGGGGTTAGTTATGTAAAACACAAATAATCCTAACCCAAACAAGAAAATTAATTAATATTTAAATTACAAAATTACGAAAGTAAAATTTACAAACATTTACAAGGGAAATAACTAAACAATGTGGTGGAGTCTACTTGTACAGTACCGAACTAATTTTTATCTCTCCATTTTGGAGTGACATATTTAGTATTATCTCTCTAAAATCTTGGAACTATATAGAAAGTAACGTTAATTGACTGAGGACATTTTTCTAAACATATGCCAGACATACTAAGAGTTGCTCTAGTGCCTTTACTTAGTCTTTATCTTGCTACAAATAATGTATAAATTTATCATGTATATACAGTTTTGTTAAATTTCCATCTTTTGAGTCCTTATCATGATGAAGAACTTCTTGTCAAAACGTCAATAATGTATACTGTTAAAAAAAATTCTACTTATTTTGAGTTATTTTATAAAATATATTCGCTGATTGGATATCATTCAACCTCACAACTGTTTCCATTTGGTCACTAACTTCTCGTGGTTACCTGAAATGTACTCACATCATGATTCGTGAGGTCATGAAAGTATTCAAGGTCAAAACAACATCTTTGGTAATAACTCATGCCAGGTTCATAATAGTTGTCGATGCCGTTCTCTGATAGAGACCATGCACCTTACTGAAATGGAGGCCTCAGTCGCAAATAATAAAATTCCAAATCAAATTTAATGAACACCATTTCATTGTTAAAGATAAAAAAGTTCTTCATACCAAGGTTGAAACATTAATTCCGCAAAATGCAATTTTGGTACACGTTTGAAATTTGGTGTCCATTAACACTGTAATAATGTTGAATTTTTTTGGGGTGTTTTGAACATGTTTTCTTTTTAAAACTGCATTTTAACAATTTAAAAAAAATTCATATATGGAATATAGTTTTACTGCAAACTGCCTTTCATATAACTAATGAGATAAGGTTTAAAAATTCCTTTTTTTCTTTCTGTGTGACAATATAATCCATTTCCTAGATCTCGTCGCAATCATAATCATTAGCATCTCTATCCAGGTTGAGATTAAATGGATATTGTTGACTGGGACAGGAGAATGACATGCCTATTGCTACTTATATAAAAAAAACGTAATGCTCTCTTGTTGGCAGTATGCGGTAGCTTAGTTGATAGTAAGGCTACATTGTCCCAAATCACGTCTGGACAATGTTCGAAATCAGGTCCGGACAAAAACAAAATTAGGGTCGTGATTTCTAGATTGAGACGACCGACCCTCCAGTAGATCCAGCTGTAAATGGGTAAGTACCTACTCATAAGTTAGGGAATGTAAACACAACAATGGAGGGAACTGATCAGCCTACCTAATAGTTGCTGACGTTAGTACATGAAGGGATATCTCCATCCCAAACTGCAGGTCGCCATGGGATCTACCTTAAATGCTCTATTCTTGAAACTTATGGACTTGCGTATCAAGCTCGCTGTGAAAATACAGTTGATAGTATCTGATATAGGTGCGAGTGTTATGTAAAGTTGTTGAATGCTTGGACACAGTTCACCCGAATATACGTCTCAAGTTTCGATGTTATGCTGTTATAAAACATTCACACTTTGAAGCAGTAGTAGTAGTTGTAGTAGCAGTTGTTGTTATTTTTGTAGTAGTAGTAGTAGTAGTAGTATTTGCAGTAGTATTCAGGGGCGTGCTGTGCTCTGATGCAGAGATGCAGCACGAATCAAAATACATTGTTGGGAAGATAATTCGAAAAAAACCCATTGGGGGGGGGGGGGATAGCATTTTTTTTAGATTTGCATAATAGTGAGAAAATCTACCGTACCGTCCTGGTAGTAGTAGTAGTAGTAGTAGTAGTAGTAGTAGTAGTTGTAGTAGTAGCAGTAGTAGTAGTAGTAGTTGTAGTAGTAGTAGTTGTAGTAGTAGTAGTAGTAGTTGTATTAGTAGTAGTAGTTGTAGTAGTAGTTGTAGTAGTAGTAGTAGTAGTAGTAGTAGTAGTAGTAGTTGTAGTAGTAGTAGTTGTAGTAGTAGTAGTAGTAGCAGCAGTAGTAGTAGTAGTAGTAGTAGTAGTAGTTGTAGTAGTAGTAGTAGTAGTAGTTGTAGTAGTAGTAGTTGTAGTAGTAGTAGTAGTAGTTGTTGTAGTAGTAGTAGTAGTAGTTGTAGTAGTAGTAGTAGTAGTAGTAGTTGTAGTAGTAGCAGCAGCAGGGGAAGCAACAATAATACAGCAACTACTATTACTACTACTACTACTGCTACTACATCTACAACAACAACAACAACAACAACAACTACTACTACTATTACAACCACTACCGCCATCTTTCTTACCAAGACTTCAAACACTATTCGATATTCTCTGTATAGTCCCTCTGATTACGATCAACAATACTGAATGAATTATTGACAATATAGTAGATGTTACAGAATGAATCTGTGCTGGCAGTGGTTGGCCTATATATTGGACGTCATGACGGAATTCTAATACGATTTTCACCGTGACCGATTAACAGTAGAAGACCTATTCTCTGAATTAATTAAGCCTTCTTTCGTTTCTTTTCTTGATAATTCCAGCGTTTTCCGTTGGTCAATATTTGTATACGTGGAATCGCATGCCAAAATAGCCAAAGTTACTCCATGTATATAAATATTAAGCAATGGAAATCGTGACAATAATAAAAAATGTAATGAATGCCTGTTTACATTTTGCAGTTATGTCTTCTAGTACTGTCAATGGTCATGTTGTCAACAAAAAATGTTAAATGACTGGGACATGTGGATAATCTGGTCCTAATTACCACTGCTATGTTTGAGAAAAAACGTGTATGGGATGTCAGAAGCCTGAGGTGTTGTAACTGCTTGAGGATAATCCATCGTTTATTGGCGGAGATATGTCAAAATGTTTATCGCAAAGTTTTGGTGACTCTCCGGATTGAATGATGAAGCTACTTAAGTTATTGATATGATTTGATGGGAAAGAAGTGGGCGGTGCTGCAATTTGTGGCGATGATATGTCAAGGGATGGACCAATCATTGTGGAACTCTGCAGCGGAGACGGCATCGAGGAATCGTTACATGGAAGTCTGAGATTTGTTTTATCTGGTCGCAATGGTGCATTTTCTGGACAGCTTTTATCAGGGTATATAATTTCAGATGACACACGTTTGAAAGGTGGTGGTGGAGACGACTGATGGGCTGAGTTTGGAGATGACGAGCTCAGATGACTAATTGCCGCATCGTCCCTGATCTCTGGAGGAAGAGGCGAGTAGGAATCTAGACAAGACAGACTCGTATCAGACTCCATACTTCGCTGTTCATTTAGTGTTGATAGTGTTTTCCCAGCAGTTGAGTTGACGCTAGCGGAAGTCATTGGTGACATTTGCTGTTGAAGCCCTTTCGTACATGAACTGGAATTTGAATCGGGGGAAAAAATGCTATCTTCATCATCTGTAAATGAAATTGCTGACATTGGTAAAACAACCTGACATGATTGATTATTATCTTGTTTAAAATCTCCAGAATTGAAATTTGTATGCAGAGGCAAAGGAGTAGTCATGTCATGTAATGAAATCAAATTGTTGCTGAAATCCTCAGTTTTCGTATCTGGCATACTTACAGACAAACCATCTTTTCCTGGAGTTTCTCTATATTGGGATTGCACAAAAGACGCTGAAGGTAAACTGGAAGAAAAATTGGCAGCTGATTGTGCACGTGTAGGCGGATCGTGCAGTGACAGCCCCCTGTATGTTACACGTTTTTTTATTCGTTGACTAAGATCAGACAAATTTCTTTGAATCACAGGTTTCATTATTTGCTGTCTTCCATCTGGGGACATTGCGAATCCAAGACCAGTAGGGGTTGCTGGTTCGCTTGTGAACTGTTTATCGATTAAAATAGGGCGAGGTTTGAACTGTGATGAAGGTGCTGGTGGTGGTGGGGGATGTGATGAACCTCCCTGGATAGCACTCCCACCAGCATGTTGTAGTTGCTGCAGTAACAATTTCCGATCCTCTTGGTACATATCTACAAGTAAATCAAGCTTAGATTCTATATCTTCTACCTGTAAAAAAAAATGCAAAATGTGACTACAGTCATAAGAAATAAAAGAGATGGCAAACAAAAGTTATTTCACAAAGAGATGAAAAGCAAGTATCAGCTAATAGAAAAAAAAAACATTACAGTCAAGAGTCAGTAAATGGAAAAATGATGGCAAACAAGCTTCAGTTAATGAAAAATATTGGAAAAAAAATACATCGTTAATGAATCAGTATACTAGCTCACATTCGATGACATTTGCAAGAACTTTCAACTGGTCATTGACGTTGGTTGATCTATTCTTTTGATTGACTTTTCATTGGTTAGTTTGCGGTAGTTAGTGTTGCCAGCCTATAAAAAGCAATGATTAACCAAAGGGAGAAATGAGTTGGAATGAAGGTGTTTCCGGTCGGCTGTGACTCGACCCCCGATGTCTTTTGTTACACATTTTGTTTATCCGATATCGTATGTAGTCATCATCAAATGACTTCGAGTTTTTCAGCTACCCCATGTCAATTGATAAGAATCGCTTGATGTGGCTTATAAAGGGAGAAAAGAGTAGCAGTAGTTCAGTAAATCCGCAATACAAAATCGTAGGGGCGAATAATGGCGTTTGCATGAGGAGATTCGACTATCCAGGAGACATACTATAATTGCCTGGTAATCTCGAGGTATATTGCATATAAACTGCTTGCAATTTTCAATGAAAATTGGATCTACAAATATAACAATTGATAACCGAAAACACGAAAGAGAATGATGTGGTAAATACACACATTAATTTTTGTGGAGAAAGCCAAGATCAGGATATGGTTTTTCTGCAATTCTAAGAGAATTTTATGTCATTGCTGAAATGTGTGGAGCGTATTGTAGGCCTACATCAACCTCCGTATGAGATTGGCGATGCAGGAAATGAGAGGTTCTAAAATAGATCTTGGAACCAATGACAATCAGGGCTGTTATTGTGTCGGAATCTCTCTATAAAATCCGTAAAACCTTGGAACCAAAGACAATCAGGGCTGTTATTGTGTCGGAATCTCTCTATATAATCCGTAAAACCTTGGAACCAAAGACAATCAGGGCTGTTATTGTGTCGGAATTTCTCTATATAATCCGTAAAACTCAGAATGGATGGCTGTATCACAAGTGGATTACAAATGAGAATATTTGGATGTCACACCTCCATGAACTTACATGGATATTCTATCTTGGTCACGCTGGAGTTTAGGGTAATGAGAAGTCCAGAGTCTGGGTTAGAAACACATATGTCAAGACAAATGTCAATGGACAGGGTCATTGTAAATTTTGTGTATAAGCGTCTGTTGAAAGAGGACACCACCGTGAACGGTACTGCAGGAGAAAGACACCATTGTAGACGAGACTGCTGGACAAAGACACCATTGTAGATGAAACGTTTATGGAGAGATTGAGGAAGTTTAGAATTACTCGAGGAGATGGTGGAGGGGGGAGATTGACAGGTAAAATGGAAAAGAATATGATAATCGCGCCACGAGAAGTGTTAGCATGTATACCCATCGGCATCTGATGAAAGAGATGGATCCTATTTACAGATGTCCAGAGTATACCACCATTTGTTCAGATAATCAGTAATCACCACCTAAAAAAAAAATGAGTTCAGATACGAGTTTTATCAGCAGTAAGTATAGCGGAGATCATTAATGGTTCAGGAAATATCAGACTGGAGATCATTAATGGTTCAGGAAATATCAGATTGGAGATCATCAATGGTTCAGGAAATATCAGATTGGAGATCATCAATGGTTCAGGAAATATCAGATTGGAGATGATCAGTGGATCAGAGAACCTGCAACTCTTCCCCCGTTGTGGTTTCTCACGACATGTACAACAAATGATAGTATAATTATTAGATGTTCTCCGTACAACTCAGGTGAATCATGGGTGATATAGAAAACATACACTTTAAATAATTCTGTAATGAGACATTATTTTTTATATCAGTAAGCTATTGTATATTTTAATACGCGATCCGTACAAGGTGGAATTGTAAAACCAATGCGGATATTAAAAGTTTTGAACAGAGTAGAACACTACAGGAGATTGAAAGCAGACAAAAAGAAAGAAGGAACAAAATAGTTTTCACTCATCGCAAGATCTACATTCCTGCTCACACTGAAACATATCTGTCAGAGCTTGGACCGGACTCACCAGTAATCTGACAAATAATAAGCACAGTTAGGCCTTGTGTACTGTAATCTTCATCTTAAAATTTGCGAGGGAGGAACACCATCATCATCATACACTATGTAAAACGTCGACCAGTTCGCATTGTACAAATTTGAGAAAACTGCCACGTCGAAATGTTAGCACAACGGATAGAATGGCGTAATCAAGCGGAAAATGCATTTGATAACTTTGCGAAACTGACAGTGCAAGGCGAAACTACATAAGGACGATCGGATCAGCTTTTCTTGTTGGGGGAAACCAAAGAAATATTCTTAATGAAGCCAACATCAAAATGAACTTATTTTATGTAAGAAAGGACGCATACGCACAAGCTCTTCCAGGCTGACAGTAATGCCTAATTTCAGAGCTCTTTTTCCCACTTCTTCTTCGGCAATTAATTGGTTAATGAGATTTTGCCCTTTGTCCAGATGTCACGTAGTAATATATGCAGTTGTGTCTGTAGGTGCTTTGCTCCATATGGGTTCCATGTATCTGATCTTGAAGTCTTTCTGATAGCATCTAGATCTTGTATATGAACAGTGGGTGGTCAACAGTTTTATGGTGATGTATTATATAGCTGACATTGCGTGTGTTTTGATCGGATCTGTTTGTTTTGTGGTATTATTTTGCTCTTACTTCCTGCATTATGTGGCGTGGTTTTTCAGAGCTTCCTTTCAAGTGGAAAAAGTGTATGCATTTATGAAGGTGGGATATATTTATAAAATGCATTTATAAAAGTATATTTTTTAAAGATGATACGTACACTGTCTTTCCTTAACATTATCCACAAAAAGGTTACATCAGATAATAAAACATAGTTATAAATAAAAACTATACCTGTCTCTCAACTTTGACAATTCTTGATGCTAGACAAATCTTAGACTCATAAACGTCCTTACTTTTACTACCTTGTCTTCCTAAGATCTGGTCCAGCCTAAAGTAAATGGTACAAAGTAAGTGAAACAATGAATCAAATATGAAGTAAACGGCACACTATTAATGAAACAATATATCAAATCTGAAGTAATCAGAACAATATCAATGAAACAATGTATCAAATCTGAAGTAAATGGTACAAAGTAAGTGAAACAATGAATCAAATCTGAAGTAAACGGCACAATATCAATGAAACAATGTATCAAATCTGAATTAAATGGTACAAAGTAAGTGAAACAATGTATAAAATCTGAAGTAAACGGCACAATATCAATGAAACAATGAATCAAATCTGAAGTAATCGGCACAATATCAATGAAACAATGCATCAAATCTGAAGTAATCGGCACAATTTCAATGATACAATGAATCAAATCATTTGTCGACACATGATACTGTAGATACCAGCTGCAAACAAACCTCTACAAAATATAAAGTTATTATACCGTCTAGTATTACATTTATAGGATATGGGTGTTCCGAGCAAAGAGAGAGAATGTCTGCTATTTCGTGCTTACACTTTGTCTGGCGACAAATAGTCAGGATGATACATGTAACTTCTTACGAGAAATAGCAAGGGGTAAATGAAATAAGAGATGGTGATGATTCATGGAGACAAAAGTCTCCAGTGAGAAATGCAGAGCTGTGCATGAGATGCATCTTGTGTCATCTCCAGAGGGAAATGCCGAGTTCAGAATGAGATATATCGTCTCCAGGGAGAAATGCAGAGCTTGACATGAGATGTGCCATATCCACAGAGAAATGCAGAGCTTGACATGAGATGTGCTATCTACAGAGAGAAATGCTGTGCAGGGCATGAGATGTGCCATCTCCAGAGAGAAATGCAGAGCTTGACATGCGATGTGCCATATCCACAGAGAAATGCAGAGCTTGACATGAGATGTGCTATCTACAGAGAGAAATGCTGTGCAGGGCATGAGATGTATCTTGTGCCATCTCCAGATGGAAATGCCGAGTTCAGAATGAGATATATCGTCTCCAGAGATAAATGCAGAGCTTGATATGAGATGTGTCATATCCAGAGAGAAATGCAGAGCTTGACATGAGATGTGTCATATCCAGAGAGAATTGCAGAGCTTGACATGAGATGTGCCATCTCCAGAGAGAAATGCAGAGCTTGACATGAGATTATCCAGAGAGAAATGCAGAGCTTGACATGAGATGTGCCATCTCCAGAGAGAAATGCAGAGCTTGACATAAGATGTGCCATCTCCAGTGAGAAATGCAGAGCTTCGAATGAAATGTGTCTTGTGCCATCTACAGAGAGAAATGTTGTGCAGGGCATGAGATGTGCCATCTCCAGATGGAAATACTGAGTTCAGAATGAGATATATCGTCTCCAGAGATAAATGCAGATCTTGACATGAGATGTGCCATCTCCAGAGAGAAATGCAGAGCTTCGAACGAGATGTGTCTTGTGCCATCTACAGAGAGAAATGTTGTGCAGGGCATGAGATGTGCCATCTCCAGAGAGAAATGCCAAACAGGGCATGAGATGTGCCATCTCCAGAGAGAAAAGTCTAGCAGGGCATAAGATGTATCGTCTCCGGATAGAAATTCCTCTGTGGGTTTAGAAGAATATTTGCCAAACAAACAAAAACTACAAATTTCTAGCAGTTATGTAATTATATATAAATTCAAAAAGGAGGAGAGGAGGCAACTACAGGCGTTTCTTGTGTGTAATAATGATGATCTGGTGTTAAACACCCAAAAATATAGAAAAAGCTATTCAGCCAGTCAATAAGCTGTTCAGTCAGTCAATAAGCTATTCAGTCAGTCAATAAGCTATTCAGTCAGTCAATAAGCTAGCTAGCCAGTAATGACACATTTCACCCGCTCTGCCCAACTTTAAAGACCCTATGAATTAATTGTTTCATTAAAATGCAGCTATTGTTTCCAATTTTCGTTTATACAGGATATAGATAAAAAGTATACTTATCAACATACATCTTATACACATATTTCAGATGTTTTACAGTCAATTATGTGACATCATTTACATATGGTTGGTTTACTGTCCAATTTATATGATCGACGTGAAATTGCACTATTTTGTACTCTTGAATACAGGACTGAAGGTGTTTGCTATTGCTTTTGTCAAAAGTCACAGGAATTTCGAGAGATTTGCTCTTACTTCCTACGTGCAGTTGGATGGTTTAACCGTGCTTTCTTTCATATGCACGAGACTTCAGATTTCGGCTTATGCAGCAACGCCTATTAAAGAAGTATCTTATACTGAAGTCCTTACTGGAGGCAATATCCCAAGTATCTATACAGGGCTGAAGGAGTCTCCAATGAGACTGAAAGGGCTTGTTCTATGCATGTCTGATAAACTCATTCCAAAACAGCTGATGTATTTTTGGCAAGCTGACCTATCAGCTTGATTTTTTGGTATTTTGCTTTAAGGGCATGCTACTGGTTGATGGATATAAGAAACCCGAAACGACTGCTTCAAAATATCTATTTAAAAAATCACCGAATGGCATCGCTTTAATATGGTACAGTAGTACCAACAAATGTGCTCTCATCACTGAGACACATAGCACTACGAGGCACATGTGAAACTACTGCAGGATAGGACATAAAGGCAAATACATAGAAATCAAACTCTGATTGTGCATGATCCAATCTATATTAGGAAGTTTTTTTCAAGAATATGACTATTCGGTCCACTCCTCATACATCAGAGAGATGAGACAATAAAAGTCAGCAGTCTTTTTAATGTCAAATGCTGCATCTATGCTAAGGAGTTGCATGGATGGATTTTGTAGCTGTGTGATAAAGGTCGCGGGTCTGGCTATTCCCACGTCATCAACTTGTTAAGTTTAAAAAAAAAATACTTTCTGACAGAAAAAAACCCCTGTCTGGACCTCATGGGTATGAGATCAACGTTCTAACCACTCGGTCATGCACCACACATTGCGCCAAATGGAGCAATATAAACTGGAAAGTGTAGTCATTATTGCCTGCGATGTACGAATGTTATTGTTAGACCGTAAGTGAACTCCCAGTAGTTTATGTCAACAACTAACTATTGCTATGACGCTGCAAAAAATCGAAGCATATCTTCATATCTAGAGATCCGTGATTGGTCTCATAATGAAGAATGAAATCTACGAATACTGTTCGATAAATGTAGTTTAATGGAGAAATTACACACCTCCCTTGCAAATTTTTGATTCGCCCAAGCATGTCCACATGACCAGCAGAGTACTGCTCTATAACATCCTTGACATCGTATGGCCTCAATGCTTCTCTGAACTTTCGTCTGGCCACAAAGTAACGAATCTTCCTGAGCGCCCGTATCGCTCGTTTGTGCTGATCTGTTAGCTGAGTCAGCCGTGGAGAGAGATCTGGTTCATCTGTAGACAGAAGTAAAATCCAGATAAGAGACCATGATATCATTGTAGGAAGCGTTTATAAAAACATCAGTTTTAGAAGTGAGACTGTGTATGCAGCTTAAGACAAAAAAGTTCAAGTTAAGAAAATAACAAGAGAATATGGGAGAAATTGCGTCTGTTCTGTTCAATCAGAAGAACCAACAACTGACTGAGAAAATTAGCTTACATACTCTTAAATAGCTATCTTAAATGGCAATCTGAAAATTATGGGAATGGCCTGTGCGCTGTGATGCTGGTTCCTAATCAGGAATCATTTATTAGAGTTAAATTCAAATATGCTGGAACAATGTAGGAAGCTAGAGCCCCATGTGTAGAAGCCATTTTAGGTCCCTAAGGATTATGTCTTGCTCTACTGTATCCATGCTTATGTACTAGGACAGGGGGGTCGGCAACCTTTAGCTAACTGTGTTCCAATTTAAGGTTTCAAATTATTCAGAGTGCCAACATCACATATAATTTTATACAAGTTTCTGAGATTTCGCATATAGACTGTTCCCCTGACGTGAAGAGTCTGCGTGCCATTTGAAATTGCTTGGCGTGCCAAATGTGGCACGCGTGCCATAGGTCGCCGACCCCTGTAGTAGGATCTGTAGAACTTATTTTGACTTTCACCTCACTGTTGAGACCCGAATACAATTATCAAGGTTCTTTCTCCTTCAACACAAAAACTACATAGAAGAAATCCTTTAGAAATGTGTTAAGTAAATATACATTAATATTTGCTTATCTATTAAGTAGAAGTCATATGATATTCTTTATATCTAATCTAATGATATATATATATATATGTGTGTGTGTGCGTGCGTGAGCAAATCTGTAGATATAATTGGATTATTTAGAAGGCTGAAAACTTCCCCTATACATGAAAATCAACAAAGAAGCGAGTAACCGCTTATTCTTTCGTTAATGGTTTCTCACACAAAAAGGGCCACAAATCCCCACGAAAACTAATAAATGAAATTGTATAGATAACCATCCGTCGAAAACTGATGTTTCGATCCATTGGCGCAAATAAATAGTAGATATAGCGCAGTTCCATTCTCTGGACTACATCCTGCTGGAAATCTAGTAGGACCATTGTTCTGCTACAAGAGAGACCCAGTGGGAGTTTTAGAATCAACACTGAAGGATAAGTAGAAAAAGAGAGATAACCCCATTAACTGGTCTATGATCTTTCTCTATTATTTGCAGTAGGTATTTTAACCACATATTTACATAATTTGCAAGAAACAGTCGAGGGAGAAAGGAAGAGAGAAAACAAAAGAAAGTCTTGGATTAATAACATCAAGGAATGTTCTGGGCGTGACCCGTTTAAACTCCTCAGAATAGCTTAGGATAGGGTTATTTGGAAAGCATTTTGTGCTGAAGTATTCCATCGTGGCACTCCTGCAAACCTAACGGATTATGTATCTTCTTCTTCTTATTATTATTATTACATACTTTAAATATTTACTTTCGCACTGTGTTACTACAGTTCGCTACCTCCATTTCGGATCCTCTCTGTATTTTTTGTTAACTATATAGATTAAAAACAATTGTTTCGTATTATAACTTACTATCCATTTAAATACAAGTGGGAGAGTAACATCACACGATGGTAAGGTTACAGTCTAGCAGAGTGCACCACCAGAACAAGAGACAGGGGATGTTGAAGATCCGTTGCGGCCAACCTTCGTTGCGGAGACGGAACTTGATAATGATGATCCATTTAAAGCCATACCTTCAGCAATAAGAAGACCTCTGTACATAGTTAATTATGACTTAATTGGTTACGTTTATTATTATTGTCGTGTATCCGTTGGTTACTATTTATATACTTGGAGTCACATGCTTAAGATAACCAATACGGACCAACGAAACTCATGGAAATATTCAAAATCGGCGTTTCTGGTAATGTTTACATTTTCTGTACGCGGTTCTTTATTTTTGTGACCGGTCACGCTTGAAAAATTTGTTGTTCAGGTAGTGCTGGCGTTAGACATGTATATGGGGCATATATGCTAGTGTGTCGTTTGCTAGTTACTGCTAGAACTGGTTTCTTCAACATTTTACCTCAAATTTTTGCATAATAAACGGAAAAAAGGTAAATAACATTCGTTATCATGATTTGCAGCTTGGCTGAGATTTGATGACTATCGACCTGACAGTTCATACTTCAGCATTCATTCAATTGTTTACTTATTATCTATTGTCTTTTCCCAGGTGGTTTGTAAATGCACTCTTTCCGTTAAGTGTATGGGTGATTGAAGCTCGAACGCGTTCCAAGTCCAGATGTGTGACCTTAGCCGTGCTATGATCGTGTTTATTCAGGATGTCCCTGACATTTTCTATCCATATTTTTCCTTGTCTTCCTCTGGCTTTGTACCCTGATCTCATTTCGTTATATGCCTTTAATTTTCTTACTTCTAAAGGATTGAACATCCTACCCAAACACTAAAAATATGTTTGTCACATCTTCTAAAATTCTTCTTGGCAGATCATAATGTTGCTATTATGTGCTGCCTCATGACGGCTAACTTCTCATAATTAACTCTACTCAACATCTTACCTTCTGATTCCTTTCCAATGGAAGACACAGAATTCTCTTTTTTGAATGGAAGAGTATCAAGCTGCAACTTTTGTTCTGCCAGACCTGTTGCTAGACTGAGATGACTCCTGAGGTAGACATATAAAAATATAACACCTCATAAGAGTTGGGAGGGTGAGCATAGAACAGAGAAGAAGATAATATCGAACATAACAAATACAGATAAAATTATAATATGTCTTTATTTACTTTTTTCCAAAAGATGTTTTTAAATTCGTATTTTCTCTTTATTACTCGTTGATTTCTTATTGTTGCATGTTCGTTTAGACGAAGATCTGAGATCGAAACGTCCACCGTTTCGGTCGATATTAATTTTACTATAAATGTTATTATCATCTCTTTATTAGTAGCAGTAGGTATTTGAAATACAGGTATTTACTTATGTATCGTTCGGCCCTGTCGCACAGTGGTAAAGAGGGCTTCTGTAACGGCAAAGGTGCATAGTTCGATCCCCGCCATAGGCAATTGTGCATCTGGACTGTTCACAAAGCACATGCCAAACTACTGAACATATTTATATTGCCTAAAAAATCACTATGGCCAAAAAATTCTGAGTTGTTGGCGACGTTCTGAATAGGATGCGCTATCAATTTTTATTGACTTATTGACTATTATTTAGTTGATTGTAGGATTTTTTATTTTTTATTTTGGTAATTGTATAAAATTTTATGAAAACTGCGCTATTTCTTCAACCGTTACAATAGATGAAATTACCAAACATTTCCTATATATTCTGAGATGGTGGTAGAGCACATGTTATGATATTGTGATCAAGCTGCAAGTTAGTTTAGAACTTCACCAAAAGGAAATAATTATAATAAATGAAGCACTACATACTCTTTCAAGGAAATTAAGATTGATTACATCTTAAAAAGTATTGATTAATTAAAAATGATTAATTCAAGGTGAGAACTACAAATTATAAAATATGATTATCTACATAAAAATTGAATCTAAAGGAGATTCAAATCAAATCTCCAGAACTAGTGTGATTAAATTAAGTGGAAAATACTGATTATCAAAGTTTAAGAATTATTTAATGATTAAATATAAGTGGAACTACAAGTTTTAACGGCTGTAAAACTACACAATGATTAAACCTAGGTGGGAATTACTAATTATCACAAATGAAGAAATACACAGTGATTAAATCTAGGTGGGAACCAAAAAATATCAAATAAGAGGTGAAAATAAGAGGAACTTTATAACAAATCTAGGTGACAACTAACAAAGCTGAACAAGAACTATATAATGACTAAATCTAGGTGACAACTAACAAAACTAAACAAGAACTATATAATGACTACATCTAGGTGACAACTAACAAAACTGAACAAGAACTATATAATGACTAGATCTAGGTGACAACTAACACAGCTGAACAAGAACTATATAATGACTAAATCTAGGTGGTAAATAATTTAAACTTCTGAATAAGAAACAAACAAAAGTAATTAGTCTATACATGAGAGGTAATTACCCAATGAGCAAATCCACATGTGAATGATTACTTGTCAAATTTAAATAATGAAAATCTTAATCACACGTAATCTATAACAAGAAAGAGTTACATGTGAATGACAAGAATAAAAACGTTACTGGAGAGTTTGTACTGTTCAATCGTTTAAGTGCGGCGCCGAGAGGCGTAGGCGAACATGCTTCTCTAAAACTCTGTCTCATGTATTTTGTTAATAAGTTCAGTTGGTGGCATATTTTTCTGTCACAGTGACCACCGATCCAGAAATCTCTCTCTTGTCTTTCTCTGTTTCTCCTTCCCTTGATCTCTCCGGTGATTACTGCATGTTCAATTTTTACTTTTCTTATCACATGCCCTAAAAATCTTCATTGCTTACAATTTTTGATATAATTTATTGTTTTACTCCATTTTATCGTGGTATTTCTACTTTAGTTTTCTTGTCTATCTTTGGAATTTTTATCATTCTTCTTAAAACTCACATCTCATTTACCTATAATATATTTTGGATACTTTATATTGTAACCTTCTAAATAAGAGATTGAATTGATAATGCTTAAATGAAAATGTATATCGATAACTTCTAAATAACATTAAATTGTCGATCATGTTTTAATAACAAATAATGTTGATAACATTTAGATAACTATTTTTAGTCATGTATGCTTCTTCGGCGTTCTCCCTCAAATAACCACTACGAATTTTCGTGTGATGTCTATCCCGGAGCTTGAAATTAATTGCAATATCGTTTAAATTGCGCCACATTTGCATAGCGCATCCGTTTTCAGCATTTATTAATTGTGTATATGTAACAACTAGTAATCGTAATATTTGTATATGAATTCAGTGATGAATTCCAGATAACAACTGAATTCATAGATTATGAAAGATTGAACAAAGAAAAAAAAATGTTTGGTGACTATATTACAGTAGTGTAGTGTTTGACAGTAGTGTTTGATAAAGAAATCCCTCAGCAGCTTCTGAAATCAAGTTCAACTAGCCAACGTATATATTTAATAGTGCACTTGATATGTTATATGTTGCAGTCGTTTAGGGAGCCGTGAGCCTCTCACATAATACACGCACATATGAAAGCAATTTTCAAAATATGCCTGATGCAATGGGACATAACAAACATCATTTATACTTCTCCAGACTTCGTAGTTATCGAGTCTAGTCAGGCCCATAGATAATGGTGGGAGAGTGTTCAAATCCCCCCTTCCTTTTGCAAAAAAGAACATGACTATATAGTACTAGGAACTTGACGAAAAATATTGCCGAAAGTAATAAAAAGAACTCATCCTTTATCGATTATTCACAAAAAATGTATCAAATTACCCTCACAATAACGCGCAAAAACGAACGAATGACCCTTTTTTAATTTAGATACAACTTACGGAGATTATATCTACGGTCCTGATCTAGCCATTAGTATGTAAAATTTAACAATACCTTTTCTTACTCATCATGTGCATGTTGTGTTCTTCATAAAGGCCTTTTTGTCGAAACGTCGATTTGTGCGTGTTATCATGTGTAATACCAGAGAGTAACAAACTTTATTATCTTGTTCGGTACTATCTCATTATATTCAACAAGCAGTCATTGGTTTTCCAGATTGTCCTTGGGGCCTCAATTTCATTTAATTCTGGTGAATTAATGGGAAAGTAACCCTTGTCCTAAGTGTCGTTTGTTCGACAACAAAAAGTACAATACCAATTTGTATTAAAAGGGTAATGACTTCTCCTTCTAATCCCAGTGACTAGTTTGAACTAATAAAGACAATAATGATATGTCAAAGATACAAACTAATGAATATATATTTTCGGATGTTGTGGTGACGGATTACCCGAACGGCAACCTCTACTATTTTAGAGATTTAAAACGTTAGCATAATACAGTTGGACGAATATCTGATGTTGAGTAGTTACGTAGCTCACCATAAGATGTCATTTTTGTTGAACGAATGAATATGTGTAGACAGAAACACTAAACAATTATGTGAATCAGTAGTTCTTAAATTTTTCTCACTCCTGGCACCCTCAGGAGGATAATTATTTTCCAAAGGCTTGTTTCTTAAAGTTTATTGTTATACATATCAATAAATATTTGTCAAATAGTTATCTTTTTGTGTAAGGTAAAGGTATGTCCCAGTGCAGGAACCTGCCGTTGGGGATGAAGATAACTCTTCATGTACTAAGCCGCATCAACTATTAGATGGGTTGGCCAGTTCTCTTTCTTGCTTTCTTTACCTTCCCTAACTCATGCGTCAGGTACTCATTTACAGCTGAGTCGACTGGAGGAGTGGTCGTGTCAAGCGAGAAATCACTACCCGGGAGTATTTATTTTTATTGTCCGGAAGTGGTTTCGAACCTTTATTATTGATTCTTGATTAGAAACGAGCCTCGCCGCACGTGGGGCATTCCAATAAGTGCTCTGCCCAATGTACCACATAGCTATCACACAATAAAACATCTATAAAATAGTTAATTAATGTATATCTTACACAGAATAGAACATATATAAGATAGTTAATGGGCACATAGCAATCTGACAATAGAACATTTATACCATAGTTAATGGGCACAAAGCAATCTGACAATAGAACATTTACACCATAGTTAATGGGCACATAGCAATCTGACAATAGAACATTTACACCATAGTTAATGGGCACATAGCAATCTGACAATAGAACATTTACACCATAGTTAATGGGCACATAGCAATCTGACAATAGAACATTTACACCATAGTTAATGGGCACATAGCAATCTGACAATAGAACATTTATACCATAGTTAATGGGCACAAAGCAATCTGACAATAGAACATTTATACCATAGTTAATGGGCACATAGCAATCTGACAATAGAACATTTACACCATAGTTAATGGGCACATAGCAATCTGACAATAGAACATTTACACCATAGTTAATGGGCACATAGCAATCTGACAATAGAACATTTACACCATAGTTAATGGGCACATAGCAATCTGACAATAGAACATTTACACCATAGTTAATGGGCACATATCTATGACACAATAGAACAATCATACTGTACTTAATGCTTAGGCCTACAAAAGCTATCAGGCAACACAGAATACACAATGCAGCTGTTAGGATTGGTTATCAAGAAGTAAAACACTCAAATGTGGTGAATTAACAAAAAGACATGATATAACACAACATTCATACTTTAATTATTGAGCAAACGTGTTGTCAGACAACACAGAATTCGAAATGTAGGGATCACAAAGGTTATTAAACAAAATTAAAAACACTCCTAAAGTGTTTAAAAATACGATGACACAACATTTTTAAATGTTGTAAAAGTGCAATAATGTTATCAGATAACATATCATTCGTAAAGGAATTAATGAGTACACGGCTATCATGCAACTCAAAATTCGTAACGTAATTAATGAACACACTGAATATAAGAAAACACACCACATACTCGTAATGTATTAAACACAGGGGTTACAAACAACACATTCATTACTCAAAATGTAGGCTACCAATAGGCCTAATTACTGCTGGCTATCATACAACACACACTCGAATAATAATTAATTATCACAGTGCCTGTTACAATTTAACTCATTTGACATGTACCAGGTGCGTACTTGGGATTCTCAGTGCTTGAAGAATGTGTTGGTTATAAATATATTCTGTTGAATGTATATTTCAATTAATTCGTAGCCGTTGTCAATTATCTTGTTCATTTTATCTCAGAACGGTCCTATGTAATGTATTCTATTCTTCTATTCCATATCTTTCTGTCTGGTCCCAAGTGTGCGTTGAAATCTAATACGAATAGGTTTTCTTCTACGTTGTTGACTTTGTTTATTATGTTATAGGTGTTATAAAATAAATATTTCCTTTCCATTTTCTTGTTGTGTGAATTACAGGGTGCGTACGATTGAATGAATGATATGTTTTCGTTGTTTATTGTAACCGTTATCCAGATTAAAGTTCCCTCACAAAGTGGTTATGACATTTTTAGACACCGCCGGGCATTGATGAAACCTACTCGTATGTTTTGTTTTCGTATTCGGTTTACACCACAGTAGATTAATGTGTAGAATTGCATGTAATTTTCTTTTCTTTAGCCCTTAATTATTATGTCTCCTAGTCCTAGTAATTCGATTTTTGTTTTTTTTCCATTTCTTCTATTAGATCTTCAGCTTTATTCTTTAATCTGCAGATGTTAATGGATCCAAATTTGATGGTTTTTCGTTGATCGTATCCTGAGCACTATTCATTTTCTATGAGCAGTGTGTTTCGTCGCTGTCAATTTTGATCTGTCACAGCGTTTCTTCAGAGTCTAAATGGCTACACTGTGTTCTAATCTATCACATTCAGATATAGAAATCACCGATTACATCAGAAATACACCTAACTCTACTACTACTACACAGTCTAGATACTGGCCAAAAGATGTCTAACATGCCCACCATATTGACCGGAACTGGACCATATGTTATATATCTATTGTCTATTGTCTTTCCCCAGGTCGTTTGTGATTCACTCTTGCCGTTAAGCGTAGGGGTGATTGGAGCTCGAGCTTGCGTTCTAAAGCCAGATAAGTGGCCTGGGCTGTGATATGACCTTGTCTGCACATATGACCCTGACGTTTTCTATCCATCTTTTCCGTGGTCTTCCTCTGATTATATATCAATCACTGTAAAACATCTAAAGGTAAATTGATTATAAACTGTGTGTGCGTCCATCATGTGATGATGACCATTTGTTACATCAATCTTTGAAAGTTCGGTTAGAATTATGTCTATGACTAATAGTTCTTAGATGGATAACAAGATATATCCGAATTGCAAATGTCCGTGGACAATTCGGGCATGGAATGACCACTGTAGAAGGATTTTGGTCTCGATGTAAAGATGACTTGCATTGGGGATTCTGATTAAAGTGATGAGGGTTCATACTACACACTAGCAGTTTTGTAAAGATACAACGAGAAATGTGGAAGGTCTTTGGGTCGCAAGAGTGACAAACCAGATAAACAAGTATACAACATTATTGAAAACAAAATAGACAATATGATTTTTTAGCGAGAATTTACTTCCATTGAAAATCCCTACAACATTCATCTTTATAGTTATACTTTTCATAGTCAATATTCAGATTCCCCCTACTCGTGGGTTAAATGCATATGTGGGAGACAATTCGTCGATATTTCGTGGGTTAAATGCATATGTGGGGGACAATTCGTCTCTATTTTGTGGGTTAAATGCATGTGTGGCGGACAAATAGTCCATATTTTGTGGGTTAAATGCATGTATGGGGGACCCGTCTCTATTTCGTGGGTTTAATACATGTGTGGGGACAAGTCATCTCTATTTCTTGAGTTAAATGCATGTGTGGGTGATAATGCATCTATATTTTGTGGGGGACAATGCGTCTATATTTTGTGGGTTATATGCATGTGTGGGGGACAATGCGTCTATATTTTGTGGGTTAAATGCATGTGTGGGGACAATGCGTCTATATTTTGTGGGTTAAATGCATGTGTGGGTGACAATGCGTCTATATTATGGGGGACAACGCTTTTCTATTTGGTACTTCTGTTTTCTATCAAATACTCCATATGAATAACGAAGAAGTGCAGGACAGTGAACATTGTATCTTTGTGATACATACCAAGATGTGATACATACCAAGATGTGATACATACCAAAATGACGGAGACTGGCAGATGTATCATCAAGGCAGATGGATCTTCTAAAGAAAATTGAAATAGGTGCCCCATAGGTATATTGTACTATTCTAGAAGCATGTAGCGATTCTTCTATACTCCTATAAAGGAATGCCTATCTTCGTTGACCAAATATACATCCATAATCCCTTTAACATAACGATGCCTTTAATACAACTAACTTTAATGTCAACAAAGAAAGTTATATGCTGTCAAAAACTGCATGCTCGTAACTAAAGAAATTATTTCTCCATCATTAAGAGTAACAACACTCATGATAGAGTTAACTAAAACAATGGCTAGCATTTAACGAAATAGAGAATACATTACAAAATAGTAGTTATTTAGAGCAAAGATTACATGGGAACACAACAAGAAAAACAAAATGTATTCACGCAAGTCCTGCGCAGGAACACGTACAAAATAATGAGGGCAAGCACGACACACATTATGTGCACGTTAATACAGCATACAATATACGTAATAGCATAATGAATAACAATGAACACACCATACACTATATGTAATAATACAATCAATAACATGGAACAGAACATTACCTATATATAATAGTATAATGCATAAAGTGGAACACAACATAAACTATATGCTTTAGACTAACAAATAACATGGAACACAACACTCAGTAAATAGTATAAACATATCGTGTCTGGAACATTTCATTTCAATAATAGTTGAACATTTAGGCGCCACTAATACATATTAATGCCTGTGCAACGTGAAGGGTCATCGTTCGATCATCGAGCTAATTGTACTAGTTAAATACCAAATGTTGGAGAATAGAGCCTATACACACGTTTAAAATCTGTGTCGTAAAAAATCAAACTTTTGTCTCAAAATTGAGACAAAAGTGTATTTGTGTGCTGGTTTTACAATCATTTTGTTGTCTTGATAAAGGCATTTTGGTCGAAACGTCGATTTGTGTATGTTATTATGTGTGTCTCTAGTTATTAGCGAAAATGTATTACCCTATTCCTGGATCTACCTGTTGGATTTCAGTTTTGCGTAGTAAGTACATATAAACAGTGTGCACCAGAAGACTAACTATCAGCAGTGTGCAACCGAAGAGTCTAACTCTCAGTAGTATGCAATGCTTTGAGAAAAATCCTTATTCTTGAGTTGTATTCAGAGGAAGCAAGACTCTCGAAAATACAGTTCTGCAGACTCATTGGATTCATCCTTCCAAAGTGACGCTATTTGACGTTTCCTGTGATTTTTATTAGCTGTCAACACAAAGTATAAACAGATTGACTAATGAAAATCACTGGAAGAGTTAAATATATTTACTTTAGAATATATTAGGATGGTTCCTAAATAGTCCACATACTTGTATTGTCAATGGACTCGGATAAAGTGAGGTTTCCAAAATAAGAAAATCTTAATATATAACAAGAGTGGGGAACCTCTGGTCCGTGGAATCATGTGGTTTGGCTCGTCGAAAGCAACCGGTGTGCTAAAATTTAATAAATCTAGGATTTGCTCCTTAGCACCATCTAAAAAATATAATATAATAGCCGTGTTCTGTCAGGCTCTTCAGAACGATATATAAATAGCGCATTTACATCACGTCATTCCGTGCGAAATCCAATCAAAACGATTGGTGTCGTATTCAAAGCAGATGAAATTTGTGTTTACACATTTTATTTATGCGCTAAACTTCTGTATCGGCTTGAGATTAAAATTATCTAAAATACACTATATTTAAAATATACATATAATTTGCGTTAAATGATGGATGAAGATGATCCAATCTCACGCAAGAAAGCGTTAAAACACAAAAGAGCGAAAAGCTAGATTATTGAGTCACAAAGTTAAGAGTCACTCGCTCGGATTCGTGCGGCAAATGCTGTAGAGCATAGACATATATTTGAAAGACAGAAGCATAGAATTGATCAATAAACACTTCAACAAAGACAAACACGATTTGCTAAGGATGCTAATTTGCATCGGCGTCGAGCTAGAATCACCAGCACTAAGAGAAAATCAATAGGCTATGCATAGAGAATAGCAACATCGTCAGACAGAATGAAACTGTTGAGAAAATGCAGAGACGTCGAGCTGCAGATGCCGTGGCTCAATCATTGTCACAAATGCATCGAAGTCAATCAATTTCCAATGAAGCAGTGCCCCCGAAGACGGATGTGTCGGGCCATGGCGCAAATAAAACGGCGACACAACGCATTTCATTTCTCTGGACTACATTCTGCTAGAAATCTAGTAGGATCATGGTCCTGCTACAAGGCAGATTCAGCAGAAGTTTGAGAATGAACGCTGAAGAAGAAGAAAATGATGCAGCAAATTTTGCTGAGGATCATGTTGCTACACATAACTGTGGAGTTTTCGATATTATATGGCAAATTTGTAGTGCTACAAATGTTTTTAATTCGAAAAAACGTTTTTTTTGTGGGGTGTTAATTTAGCAAAAATGCAGGCTAATTTTTAAGGCGATAATTTTATATGTCCCGCGAATAATATTATAAATTTACAAATAGCCCGTGGCACATAAAAAGGTTCCTAGCCGCGGATATATGTTATGTTATGTTATGTTCCTCCAGGGCCATAGGCGGCGCATAGGGCAGAAACCATAGCCTTCCATTTCTGTCTTTGTGTTGCCAGGTCTTTCAATTGTTGCGTGTTATTTAGGTTCATTGACATGCCTTCTCTATTAATGGTTCTTCGTAAAGTTTCTCTAGGTATCCCTCTTCTTCTTACTCCAGGTGCCACCCAATATAGTGACTGCTGGGGAATTCTTAGGCTGTTCATTCTGAGTATCTGGCCGATGTAAGTGGATATATGGGCGTGTAATATTGTAACGGTTTGATGTTGAGTGATGGTTGATCTGAAAACTCACTGGTGACACACATTCACAACAAGCCATCCGCATGCAAATATTTCACAGGTTAGTCGCAATCAGGCCATTTCTTGCATTGCAACAATTAGTTTAGTCACCACTTGTTAGTTTACAATTCGATTCACGCAAGAACCAAAATTCTGACATTGTGTATACGTACATTATTAAAGCAGATTCTGTGAAAAAGGAACTGGCAGGAGAATATTATTATTCTAGCATACATCTGTATTATTGCACAATTCATTGTTAATACTACTACTAATACTACTAATACTACTACTAATACTACTATATTTGCTATATTATTATATGCTGATGCTATTAATACAGTTATTGCTGCTTAGTCAACTGCAAAGCTGTTCCTTAATGTAATTACTGTTTCTATAATAAACTTAATATGATGATAATACTAATTATACGAGTATATTAAATAATTACTTTAATTATTATCGATACTGATTCTTCCTCTTCTTCTTTCGTTCACTTGAAACATGTTTATATCTGTTATTCTGTCTCCTGAATCTGAAAGGTGTGTACTTGATTTTAGTATTTCAGCCGAAGACGGCTGTGTCGGGCCATTGGCGCAAATAAAACAGCGACACAACGCATTTCCATTCTCCGGACTACATGCTGCTGGAAATCTAGAATGGATCATGGTCCTGCTACTAGAGAAATCCAGCAGGAGTTTGAGAATGAACGCTGAAGAAGAAGAAGATTTAGTATTTGTCTCTTATTTGTCTGGTTACTGCGACACTTTCCACTTTGTCGGACATCCTCCGATATTTTGGTTATTTACATTACTCCTGAATAAAATTCACGGTCTTTTGTAGTTCATACAGTGACCCAGTCACCAATATTTTAAGACGATTTCAGTGTTGGTGATTTCAGCTTCGATCTCTGGTCAATATGTTTGCCTCAACATTTCATACTGAGAACACTCTTTAAGTATGTGTTCGTCACTCTGTGCTTCCTGTCCACACGTACACATGGCCGTGCTGCCAATCTTGAATTTTGTGTACATGTGAGTGCAGAGTTGATTGTGTCCCGTTCTGAGTCGTATAAATACATCTTGTTCTGATCTGTTCATAATGCAAAGTCATCTTGTGTTGGTGTTTGTGGCTTTCTCATTGACTTGATCATCTGTTTTTTTTCCTGATGGTAGGTGATTGGTACATCTGGTTAGTCTTTGGCTGCAACTTCCTAAGCCAGTTGGTCTGCTTTTTCATTTCCTGATATTTCACAGTGAGAGGGTATCCACTGTATGGTTATCTTATACTGGCAAGCAATGACCTTGCATTTGTCAGGAATATCCCGGACTGTGGGCCAGGGTTGGAGTTAAGAAGTTCTTCAGTTGCCACCCTAATTGCCTGGATTTCTGGAACATAATTGTTTTAGAATTTCTCTGTTGGTATTCTGATCATATCTATAGGCTTGATTGAATATTCTATATATACACCTGCACCTTCATTCCTAACTGTATTCTGTGATGACCCATCGGTGTATACTCTGACCCATATGTCTTGTGGATATTCATTTTCCAGGAAACTGAGGGTGACAGTTCTTTGCTACACACTGTTCTGTTCGTCCTTGCTTAGTATTTCCTTCACGTGGGTTTGAATATATGTTGGTATTCTATGCATTTCACTCCAAGGGGTTTGTTATGTTACAGACCTTAAGAGCTGTCAACTTCATGTATGTTTACGGAGTCGTTTAGCTTGATGGATAAAGCTCCTTTTTTCAGTCGCCCTAATGCTAGAGTTTGGAATCTTTCCTTTATTGGATGACTTAGCATTCACTGAAACGTTTCTGCTTGTATTAGTACCTTTGTGTCTCTGCGTTCGTCAAGTGTTTGCATTTTTCCAATTTTTGTGCATCTCTACTATGGGTGTTGATTTCATTGCTCCCAAAATTATCTTAAGCGACTGGTTTTGTACTCTATCAAGATCATGTAATGTGGTGATTGATGCCGGACACCATGCATTTGAACCATATTCCAGGTTATGCCGTGATGGTAAACTTTACGGAGTATATTCCCTCTGGCTCCCATGTGATTCTACTTAGTTTTCTCAAGATAGCTAACTGCCTCCTGGATTTTGTTGTTGCTTTGCTTATGTGTTGTTTCCATGTTAGTTTATCATCAAAAGTAACTCCTAGGTATGTGGGTTGTCGTCCATCTATCTTGATAACAACAGCTTTATATTTTTGTGAGAGGATAAAAAGTGTAGTGCTGTACTTATCTGTATTAATGCTACCACACCATCTATTTTTTTCATTGAGTTAAGGCATCAATAGATCTGTGTATTTATTTAGTGGCTACTGCCACAGGTTATTCCGTGCTCCAGATCACCAGCCCGTCAGCATACATTTCGACTTTGATCCCATGTTGTAGTTCGACAACTATGTCATTGATGTAAACCAAGAAAAGTGTGGATGACATGACTTTTCCTGGAGGAATCAATGACGCAGTAGGACTTTCTTGCACTTGCAACCATCCAATTGTACCCTGGCTCTTCTATTATTCGTATATGCTTCTAGCCATGTATACATTCTCGAGTTAACCCTGCAATTTCGCAATTTCTTTAAGAGTCCTTCGTATTAACCCTTGTAAAATGTTTTCCTATTGTCTGTCCATGCTGCTAGTACCAATTTCTAATCTTGGAAGGCGTCCTCGATCGTTTGGAAGACGTAGGTTTCTTGATTTTTAGTAGAGTAGCACTGTCTGAGATGTGTTTGCTGCAATACCAGAATGTTTTCACGTTCTAGGTACAACTGCATCCAAAGATTGATAATGTATTCCATTGTTTTGCATAGACAGCTGATAAAGCTGATAGGCCTGTATTTGGAGAATGTATTGCCTACTTTTCCTGATTTGTGGAGTGGTATCATTATTGCTTCTCTCCATGCCTGTGGTACTTTACCTGTGGCTCAGCTTGTGTTGAAGATCTGCAATAACTTTCTTCTTGCTGCATTTCACAGGTTTTTAATCATTTCATTGGACAGTCCATCAGCTTATGTGACAATTTCATTTACAATTTGATTATTGCATGCTCCAGTTCTTTCATTGTGGTTTGTGGCTTCTTGACTTCAGGTATAGGTTCGTCTTGTCCAATGTTGTGCTGGTTCTCTCGAACATCCGGTTGTTTATCTGGGCTAACTTTGATTTTGTTGACTTCTACAGTGGAGTCTGCGAAGTAATCGGCTGCATGTTTACCTTTTACAATGGTTCTATCTTTATGAAGTGTGATCCTTGTATTTCCTCCTGTGCCTTCATCATGTACTTGTTTTACCAGTTTACACAATTTCCTAGTGCCTCTTTCAAGGTTATGCGGTTCTGATGTTCTTTCCATCTGCTCTGTCTGGCTTGTAAATTAGCTCTTTGATCAATAGTGATGATTTTGTAATTGCTGATGATAGCTGGAAAACAATGCTGTTATTGCAGCTATTAGTACTGAATGTTGTACTACTGCTACTGCTAGCAAGACTTTTAGTACTCCTGTTACTACCGCAACTACTAGCAATACTTTTAGTACTCCTACTGTTACTAGCGCAACTGCTAGCAATACTTTTAGTGCTCCTACTGTTACTACCGCAACTGCAATTCCTAGTACACTACTATGATTACTTGCAGCTACCATTAATACTACTTACTCTTCTACCTACTACTATTACTACTAATACAACTGCCACTGCTGCTGCTACCCTGATACTACTGTTACTATTACAAATACGATTATTAATACTTTACTACTACTACTAATACATTTACTTCTATTTCTACTACTACATTTACTACTACTACAATACTACTTCTACTACCTGTACTACTACGACTACTACACTACTTTTACTATTACTACTACTGCAATGCTCCTCCTCCTACTACTACTACTTCTACTACTAGTACTTCAGTTACTACTACTACTACTTCCACTTCTACTACTACGACTATGTCCACTAATACTATAGCTTCTACTATTACTACTCCTCCTATTTCTACGATTACTCCTTGTACTTCTCCTTTTACTACTATTGCTACATCTACTACTACTACTATTGTTACTACTACTACGTCTACTACCACACTAGTAGTACTACTGCTAGTACTACTACTACTACTACTACTACTACTACTTATACAGCTACAATACTCCTCCTCCTTCGCTTTCTCCCTCTACTACTACTTCTACTACTACTACTACAACTACTAGTGCATTTGATACTACTACTACTACTACTACTACTACTACTTCTACTACTACTACTACTTCTACTACTACTACTTCTACTACAACTATTACTACTACTACTACTACTACTTCTACTACTACTACTACTACTACTACTACTACTACCACTACCACTACTTCTACTACTACTACTAATACTGACTACTACTAGTTCTTCTACTACTACATTTAATACTACTGCTACTACTACGTCTACTACTAATACTAATACTACTACTACTACTATTACTACTACTACTACTATTACTACTACTACTACTATCACTACTACTACTTCTACTACAACTACTACTACTACGACTACTACTACTACATTTACTACTACTACTACTACTACTACGACTACTACTGCCAAATTTACTACTTCTATTTCTACTACTACTACTTCCACTACTACTACTACTACTACTACTACTACTACTACTACTACAACTGATAATACTACGACTACTACTACTAGTTCTTGTACTACTACAACTACTGAAAATATTAGTGATGCATAATGTTTCGGTCCTACTAATACTATTATTATTATTATTAATACTATTACTACTAATAATTGAACCACCAAGACTAACAATGGCTATAATGACACTTCAGTTTATACTACAATAATATTACTACATATTATGTAATACTAATACTGATTTGACTATAATTGTTCTGTAATATACTTTATAGTTCCACTCACAACTGAATGAATGCTAATCCTACTACTGCCGGTGTCTTGTACATGTGCATGGTTGAAAGGGATAACATAAATCGACAATCATTCATTGATTACTATGTATTGGTAAATGTATATAGTTATGACACAGAGTAGCGACAAAACTACGATTTTCCTAAAAGTGCCCTGATGCCTAGTTAATAATTGATTAGAAAGGGTTTGACTAATGTCACTTTGAGAACTTACTCAGTAGCGATGTCAATGTTACTCTTCCTTTCAAGAGCGTGTGATTTGGTAACCATTTCCTGGTGCCTGGGTAAACTGCGAGAGCAGTTTTTTTTATTTTTTTCCCAATATTCTTATTTTCTTTCGCAAACCGTGAGCATTGAGTGGACTCGAAATCTGATGAGCCATCTGGTTGTAAAGGGGGGGGGGAATGGGGGGGGGGAAGGGGCGCTATCGTTTTTGTTCTTTTGGGATCATTTTCAAACTCCAGCATATTATCAGGATGTAGTCTAGAGAACGTCACGTGATGCGTAACGACGTATAGCTTGACTGCAACTTTCGCCCGAAAAATATTTCATTATCATTTCTTGTAGATCATTTTATCCAAATATGTTCTGAGACAACCACCACCACTCTCAAAATTTTCTTTTATTACCTTTTGTTACCTGCATGACAGGTATTAGTACTGTTATTAATTGGAACTCCTTTCTGCTACGGCAACAGTAGCGGCTTGAAAGCTGTAACATGTGAAATAATTTTAATTGCCATCCCTGATCCATTCACACTGGCACATGGCATCTTTAGCCTAATCTATGACCTGACTAGTGAGCAGTGTATCACCTCATACATCATGTCCAGTGCCATATTTACACTTGATAAGCTCCTAAGCTATTTGAGATATGGGGCCCTTTATAAGTCCAGATATTATATGTTAGTACCAAATATAATTGTTTTGGTATAGCGTGTTTAGCTTATACATAAATCCGGTCCTCATCCAGTCCTGTGACATGTGTAACGTGTTGTTTATCAACCCATACATCCTGTTGTATGACTTGAGTAACGAGCATTTTATCAATCCATATATCATGTTCCTTGACTGAGTAACAAGCTGTTTATCACATAATACATTCTGTTATATGATTTTAGTATCTAGCTGTTTATCAATCCATGCATCCAGTGTTCTATGACTTGAGTAACGTGTTCTTTATTAACCCATACATACAGTTATATGACTTGAGTAACGTGTGGTTTATCAACTCATACATCCAGTTATATGACTTGAGTAACGTGCGGTTTATCAACCCATACATCCAGTATTCTATAACTTGAGTAATGTGTTCTTTATTAACCCATACATCCAGTGTTCTATGACTTGAGTATCGTGTTGTTTATCAACCCATACGTCCAGTTCTATGGCTTGAGTAACGAGTTTGTTATCAACCAATATATCCTATTCCTTGACTTGAGTAACGAGCTGTTTATGAACTCATCAAATTTTATGATTTTAGTAAAGTGTTGTTTATCAACCCATACATCATATTCTATAACTTGCGCAACCAGCTCACTTTATCAACACATACATCCATTTCTATGACTTGAGTAACTTGTTGTTTATCAACCCTTACATCCAGTTACATGAATTTAGTAACGAAGGCTATTTATGTAATCCGTACATCCTGTTCTATGACTAGCGCTACCAGCTCTCTTTATCAACCCGTACATCCTGTTCTATGACTTGTGCTACCAATAAACTTTATCAACCCGTACATTCTGTTCTATGACTTGCGCTACCAGCTCTCTTTATCAACCCGTACATCCTGTTCTATGACTTGCGCTACCAGCTCTCTTTATCAACCCGTGCATCCTGTTCTATGACTTGCGCTACCAGCTCTCTTTTTCAACCCGTACATCCTGTTCTATGACTTGCGCTACCAGCTCTCTTTATCAACCCGTGCATCCTGTTCTATGACTTGCGCTACCAGCTGTCTTTTTCAACCCGTACATCCTGTTCTATGACTTGCGCTACCAGCTCTCTTTATCAACCCGTGCATCCTGTTCTATGACTTGCGCTACCAGCTGTCTTTTTCAACCCGTACATCCTGTTCTATGACTTGCGCTACCAGCTCTCTTTATCAACCCGTACATCCTGTTCTATGACTTGCGCTACCAGCTGTCTTTTTCAACCCGTACATCCTGTTCTATGAGGTGCTCTGATCTAGCAAATACGTCATATTTCATCCAATGACAAATATAAAATTGTATCTATGTACACAATATCATCCATACACAAATACATTTCTAACATTTTATCTGCTTCTGTTCATGCTGATTCTTTAGATTATGTATATTTCGTGGGATTCGCGGTAGTGTGGAGCTATGTCAACTGACCGTCAACCAGCAGACATGAGTTTTGAGTTCACTTGTAATCCTTGGTTTCAAATAAAAATTACTTGTGTGGATCGTCCAGCCACCAGGAAATAGATTACCACATTTCATAATCACATAAAATCGAGGAACGACCCGATTTCACTGAGTAAATGTAATAGGCGACCATAGAGAGTCGCTTTCTGATCAGCCACTTTGAGAAAATAACGAAATTTATGCTAAATCTGTTTGATATTGCTATGACGTGTTCATAATTCAGCTGAATTAGAACTTACATAAAACGACAAAGACCACAGTATACAAATGTCATAAACAAGTTACCACTGTTTAAAAGTTGTCTAAGTTGGCAGTAATTCCATTAATAAAAGAAAACAAATAAATTTGTTTGGAATTAATGCCTACATATTTGATTATTTTGGTTGGCTATATTTGTCAGTTCATGTTATCATTTATTAATTTCAATATAAATATATTTTGCTTTAGGGTTAGGTATGTAAACTAACTAAAAACATAATGTAAACATAACTATCCCTAATCCCTAACCCTAAAAAATTGAATATTTAAATTAATTATGTATTAGTTATTGATAATAATATTTATATTACTTTACCATAAAATTGCAAACCAGAACCGAAAAAAAAATTACAAAATGGAAACAATGGGAAACAACACTTTAGAAAATGTGTACTTCTGTGAATCAGCCCGCAAAATACGAAATTTAGTTATCTCCCTTTCGTAGCATAAATTATGATATTTTAAGGATTTAGAGCTAGGATTTAGTGGTCTAATAGATTAAATCTAAAAATCGTGGCGATTTATTACCAGAACCGCGACAACCACTATTTTTATATGCTAAAATCTTTAATATAACCAAATTGGTCTGAGATTTAAAGTAATTATCTTACCACGTGATTTACTTTCTATTTAATCATAGTAATACACAGTCTAATCTTAAAACTAGACCCGCTCCCACACATACACATACAATATAATATCTGCCGTGTAGGCACTGACTCTTCCACTCATACACACACAATATAATATCTGCCGTGTAGGCACTGACTCTTCAACACACAGAGCACACAATATAATATATGCCGTGTAGGCACCGACTCTCGCACACACAGAACACACAATATAATATCTGCCGTATAGACACTGACTCTCCCACATACATAACACACAATAAAATATTTGCAATGTAGACACTGGCTCTCCAACACACATAACACACAATAAAGTATCTCCCGTGTAGGCTTTGACTCTCCCACTCACAGAACACACATGATAACAACTGCCATTTTGTTACTCACTCTGCCACTCACGGAATCCGATATAATAACTGCCATTTTGATACTGACTCTCACTCTTACAGAATGCACTATAATATCTGCCATGTAGGTACTGACTCTCTCAGCCACAGAACATATACTGTAACATCTGCATGTAGGTACTGACTCTCTCACTTACAGACCCGATCCTAACCTTTTGGTTACATATTTGTGAGATGGAAGGGGGATACTAATTAAAACTAAATTTCGTATTTTTTTTTAAAGGCTACATTTTTAATAAACAAGGTTGTAGGTTTCACAATTGTACAACATTAATTCTGAACTTACCATGTACGATTCACCAAACTGAGGGTACGTAAAACACAACTTCGTAACAGTGGGCATACAGCAGCAATTCAAAAGTTATACAGTTAAGAAAGAGAAAATACATTGAAATGTTTATATATTTTGATCTTCAGGAACTACGAACAATATAGCTCGTGTATTTTTACGTGCAATTGATGGGGAGTTTTTTGGGACGTTATTTCATACACAGAAAATTATATTATAATTCTTATTATTGTACGTTCCGGACTCACAGGAGATAGACACTAGGCAGCATCTGTAGCAGAATTATAAATATGGCAGGCGACACTTAGAAACAGAACCTTTAGCTCTGTTAGTTGATCTCGGATAGTGTCGTTCTGTACTCGTCGTATTGTAAACTTTTTTATAAAGGTCTTATGTTAGAAACGTCGATGTTTGTCTGTTGCCTTATGCATTTCCAGTGATTAGGAACACGTCATAACCATGTTTTCAAGTTTCATCTACACAATGGAGAGTACATATTTAAGTAAACACAAAGTGTTGTGGGATTTCCGTAAGAGGACACCGTAACTATATAAGGGTGTCATCTACTAGGAGTTTGTCACTGCATGTCTGACAGTCTGGTAGTTCAATATTGAGACCTATCTTTAGTCATACTTTCGTCCTTCTACATTCGAGATGTCGTTCTTCGTAATCGACGGTAAAGATTTCCGTACAGAAAGTAAACAAGAATTCATTCGTTACATTGTTGATTATTGAGGTTTTTCTCGTTTTTCGCTATTTATATATTTGGAGTCGCATGCCAAAAAAAGCCAAGAGGACTAAGAAAAAACGAAAATAATCAAAAATCAACCTTTCACATCATATTTACTTTCTGTACACAGGTCTTTATTGAAGCCCGGCCATGGTTTACAAAGTAAATATTTGTACCAAAAGAAGAACACTGGACACCCAATGAGTAAATATAAGTTTCTTCTTCTTCAGCGTTCATTCTCATACTCCCGCTGGATCTCTCCTTTAGCATGATCATTGTCCTACTAGATATCCAGCAGGATGTAATCCAGAGAATGGAAATGCGTTGTGTTGCAGTTTTATTTGCGCCAATGGCCCGACACATCCGTCTTCGGTAGAAAAAATACAAGTTTAAATAGTGTAATCGTGACCGATATTTTCTGGCAGTAGAAGACATTTTCTCTGAATTAATGATGCCTTCTTTCGTTCCTTTACTTGATTATTCCCGTGTTTTCTGTTGGTTAATATTTATGTATTTGGAATTGCATGCCAAAAATAGCCAAAGCTATTCCAAGTATATAAATAGTATAGCAACCAATGGAAAACACGGGAATAATCAAGAAAAGGAACGAATGAAAACCGAATGAACGAACGAATTTTTACTTTTTGCAATTCAGTCTTATAATACAGTCAACGGTCACGGTCTAATGCAGTAAATAAACGATCTGTAATTTAAATTGTGAGTGACATGACCCGGTGTAACAAGATAGAATCTGTCCTGAAATTCATTGTTTTTGATATGTAAATGACTCAAAATTGTATTGTAGAAGCTTGATACAACTATGCTTTTATTAATTAGCATTATATACATATTTTCTTAGAACTAATTGTGTCTATTTGTTTAGGAATTAATGTTATATACGTATGATTTTCTTATAACTAATTGTTACTAATGGGTCACGGATAAGCACCTGTCTGCGGACCACCACTTTGTGAAGCACTGCGATAGAGCAAATGTTTCACAACTGTTTATGCACGCACTTCAATTACAAGCACAACAAAATCATGACCGTCAACAATTAAAGACATACTATCTAATGGGAAATTAAGCTTTAAATACTTATTTTACAAGGTTTGATTTCTAATTAACCAATAGGTCCTTATTGTAGATAGTTATGACAGTTATTGTAGACTAGCAACAACTTGCAATATCTACATTTATTTACTTTTCATAACACATTCTATATGACTACCGATCACAGTGTAAGACCTTTTTTTTTCTTCTTCCTTCCTTCCTCTTTTACCCTTTACGGGTGTCGAGGGAGATACAATGTTCTTGTTCCCGCTTTTCTGGCAGCTTCAGATAATGATATTTGGTGTTCGTGTAATGTCTTTTTGATGTTGTCGATCCAACCTCATTGCTAGTTGGAAATTAGTAGTCTAAAGTGACTAATTTGAGTTGTCTCGTGATTGTCATTGGTCAATTAGAGTATTATTTCTATCGACAGCCAATGGATATCAGAGGAAGGGTCATAGAAATAAATGGCAAACACTAATTAAGATTAAGGCTGTTTTCCAAGTAGCTAGCAAGTTTTCTATTATCGAATAGGCAGGCAGTCCTCGATATTTTCATAAAAGACATGTATTAATAGAAAAATGACGAGAAGGAGAAAAAACATGAGGACAAGTTGGAATAGAAAGAACATCAAGGTTTTGTAGAAATTATTTGCATAAGGTGAGTGTGCATAGTCTGAGAAATATATAGAAGGTGAGTAACGTAACTGCACATCAAACTTCATTAGTTACCTGTAACGACATACAGGTGACAATGCAACGACTATTTTCATTGGGTGCAAAGAAATGTGCAGTGCTCTCGTGCAATACCAGGGTTAGCAAACAGCAATGATCATAAAAGCAAATCCCCGCATTGCACTATGGAAATATATTGCTGCTAAGTCTGTGCGGAACAATCTGGCTAACTCATCATGGATTATGTGCACCGTAACCATTTATTTAATATATTTGACATATAAAATATCTCTAATGCAAAGCCAGAATATGCGCAGACTGGTCGAATAAGTGCTAGTTCATTTGGTCAAGCCCGATTTATGGAAGATAGGGGCGCAAAGGATATTAGGTGTTCAAATACGCATGTGTAAAAACAAATTAACCTAGCCGCTAAGCATAACAAAATAAATATGTACGACAAGGTAGATTTCCACCCCATGCTTTCCTAATGTTGAATTTTCCTAAACATATTAACATCAAATGTGTTTTTGACAGCTGACACAGTGATGTACACTTTGATTAGATATTATTTAAACTCAACAAATATTTTTTTAAAAAGAAGAAATTGTACAATTTTTAAACACACCTTTACTAAAAAAAAGTGAATATTGTGCACCCCCAATTTTTATTCTCGCTAACATGGACGCCTTTCAAGTTGAAATTGACCCTTGTGGGCCCATATAGAGCACTTTGGAAACATATCATCTAAATCAGTGTTTCTCAATGTGGGGCTTACCGGGGGCAATTTTAGGGAATAATTCAACTTTTGAATATTAAAAAAAATGTGTATATGTTATATAGGGCATCAGAATTGTAGGTGGGACATGGTAAAAAGGGTTGGGAACATACGATCTAGATGGTGTGAGCTAAGCAGAGCAAGACCGTCTTTGAAGTCTAGATCTTCTAAAATTGTAATTTCCAAACCATAGGATGCATTTCACAATGAATGGGTTACAGGTAAGACTGTTCAATGCTATTAATTATCCCAAAGTTTCATTCTGGCGTATAACTAACGGGTTATGTACTGGCTTATAAATTACGGATGATGCACTGGCTTATAACTCACGAATGATGCAATCACTAACGCAAATTTAAATAGATTTGTATCTAAAGCATATGAATATAGCTGTCTTCTTTTATGAAAAATAAAAAAAAACGATTTGGCCCTATCTACAAGCTCTTATAATTTACCGCATTGGAAACTGATGATTTAAAAAAATACATATTAACGTTAAAAACTTAGAGAAAAATTACAGCATTTACATGATGATTACATTGGGCATGCGGTTGCGTCTGTGGGTCCCATCAATGGCTCACTAGACAAACCAACCATGCAACAGAAAACCTTAGTAGATGACATGCCGTTATATTGAGGTTATCTTCTTATAGAAGCTTCATGGCACGTCATCTATACAATCCCGTAGTCGTAACCTTCGATAACAGTTACCATGTTGTTCCGGCTGGCCGACTTTGTGCTTGAACTAGTTGCGGGCATGGCATGGGTGGCCATAACAACAAAGAAACCTGTCGCAAGGGCGAGAGTTGTGCCCTGATGTCGACGTCTGTTTCGGCAGCATTGGACTGGAAACACCATCGAGTTGGATGGCTGCTGGAACAGAGGGCGGAGCACTTATGGGAATGCCCCACGTGCTGTGAAGCCAGTTTCTAATCAAGAATCAAGAAGAATCATGATGATCTGTGCGATTGACTGAGTGCATTCTTCTTGCTTTGTACCATACACTTCTAAGATACATATCGCCTTAGCACGAGTCACAGGAATATGTGAATGTTACTAAACAGTAGCCCGGAATTTCCATTTTGAATCAATTCTCTCATTAAATAAATATCCCTCTAGGATAGTTTGCGCATTGATCTTGTAGAGTGTCACTTATCGTGGTATCTACGGCTGTGCCCATGATTTTCATTGGCTAGCTACACAATGAATACTCAATGTGACAAATAATCTCTCGCATCAGCCAAGATTAGTGACGATGTGTTAATTCAGCAAGCAGGACTTTTCTGGAGATGAACAATGTAAATACTATACAACGAATTATCGGCTATTATTTTTTTTTATTTGTAACAATGACCATATCTGAGACGTCAATGCTTTTGACAGCATAGACCTTTTGATATACCTTTTGATATACCCTTTGATAGACCTTTGATAGACCTTTGATAGACCTTTGATAGACCTTTTTGATAGACCCTTTGATAGCATGGAAGACTGTAGATGAACATATTATAGTTACTGTGTATTTCAGCATTAAAAATAGTTAACAGACAGGGCCGCAGAAAGAACTGGACCATCAAGTGAATTGTAAAAACATAGGATGATGCAGTTTTGCGAATCGCTTTAAGCACATATAAAAGCCACATAATATCAAAGAACCAGAAGGATCTTTGTCAAGAACGCTACATTTTGCACGAGGAAAAGGTGGCACTGTTCTTTTTATCATACCATGAACAAACAATAACTATCTTGTATATGTGCTCTTATTTGTTTTCTGTCAGTCTCATTCGTTTCGTTTCCTATCCGTTCTTTCAATATTTCTGTAATCATTATTTCTATTATATTCCGTTCTTACAAGAATATACTCTCATTGATTCTTGTGATGTGATGTAATAATAAGCAGTATTGTATTTTGTTCGTCGTGAGTTATATTATATCCTTGATATAGACTTTTTTCTCTACAGGTCGCTTCCATGTGTATTTTCCTGTGTCCACTCATTCGAGAAATTTCATAAGCTATGTGTTCACTTTTCTCCGATTAGTATGTATTATTTTTAATTTAAATTAAATATTTCATATGCTTGACCCACCTGTCAAGAACGTTCGGAACCTCTTCTTCGCTTGTTGACACAGCTGTTCTTCTAGAACCCTGCCGATTTGTCATTGGTGACTGAGCCTGAATACCAATTCCGTCACGACTTGTCAGACTTCCTGCAGTGCTGCTTCTGTCACGTCTTCTGGTGGAGAATCGACTGACAAAGGATGTATTGTTCTTAAAAGTACGTTCCCTAAGACAGAAGAAAACATAATGTTAACATTTACTAAGTAAATACATATTTTACATTTTTTTCAGGCAACAGAAAAATCACGGACAGAAGAGATAGAGGAAGACAAAGAGAGAAATTTCCGGAAGGGATGTCACTGTGGCAAAAATAAGAAGTCACCAACTAAACTTATTAACAACACAAGACAGAGAGTTGTGAGGAAGAATGATCGATACGGCACTCGGTAAGGCACTTGATTGATTAAATGTTAGCTATAATAGCTAGTGAATCCTTACACCTGAATGGATTTCCACACAAAAATTGTCACCATAGAATGGATGTCCTTCACCAAAATGTCACAAAATATCCTACGACAACAAAATATGACCATTGCTTTTGGTTTAGCCACCAATCACCTTACCGAAGACGTATTCACGAAATCGCCAAGGTGGTAACCGGTTTCTGGACTTCAGTTCAAGGTATGAAGGATAATGTCACTGTTTGTTTCCCAGATATATGGCAGGAAACGACTATGGAAAGTTGTGGAATTTTCTGACAACTTGTCATATGTGAAAAATCATTATTGTCCATCTATGTCTTGTTTCAATTTCTTACTATTGTCCTCTATCAAATAATCACAATGGATGGCGAAGAGATGCAAGTCAGGGACACTGCATATATGTCTATTTGTAACAGTTTCTCGCCCGTGTGATGCCGGGGCCCGAAAGGGGAACAAAGAATAACAACACTGTTTACCTTCCACGCATGTCGTAAGAGGCGACTAAGGAGGTTATGGGATGGAGTTGGCTGTCCCATCCCATATAGGGTCAGAGACCCAAAACCATGCTGAAGTCGGATGTGTCAGGCCGAAAGCCGCATATATCGCAGCAATGCTGTAAACCATGACACAACGCATTCCGTTCCACGGACTACATCCTGCTAATCTGCAGGAGTTTGAGAACGAACGAAGAAGAAGTAACAGATTCCTAGTGACAGGAATACTAGACCTCCCATCACAGCGGATGGGTCAACAGATCTGACTGTTTATTTGAAAAGTCCCAGGAATTTGGAGCGATTAGCTTAAACTTTCTATTTGCAGTGGGGTGGTTGTTCTGAGTTTCGTATATACACAGGAGACTTCAGCTTTCGGCTTAGTGCAGTTCCTATTGAAGAAGCCTTGTACTCATCTATACATTATACATTATAGATGACATGCTGCAAATCTTTCATAAAAGAGCCTCAATATAACGACATATCATCTACTACGGTTTTCTGTTGCATGGGTGGTTTGTGTAATGGGCCATTGGTGAGACCCACAGACGCAGCCGCTTGCATACATCTGACAGAAGAATGATGAGAAATGGTCCCTATGTTTGTACAGCACAAATGGTATGATGTCATGATCACGATGTCGTTTGAATTCCTCCATTGGGGGGGGGGGTGTAAACATGCATCCATAATCCCCACCCCCACTCCCAACACAGCCACGCCACTGAAGGAGCCTTATGAGTCCAAGAATTATTTCGATTACACAACGGAGAAGAAGAACATGTGCTTCTGTTAGAATGTCGATGGGCTGTCAAGCGCTCATAGCTAAAGGGATTTTTATTATCATCATCTGGAGTCCTTCATTTATCTATCTTTTCATAACAGATGTGTCATTACGGATTGGAGACTGAATTAATGACCAAAGTCCAAACATTTGTCAGTGCTGTTACAAACATCAGAGGCAACACTGTCCATGAATTCTCGTCTTTAGAATGTGCAATGTGTGTTTTATTTGTTTGTCTCTATCTCCCCAGGAATTACGAGCAGAGTGCTCTTACTTCCTATGTGCAGTGGCGTGGTGTCTGGATGTTTTCATACCCAGCGTACAGAGTCTGAACTGTCAGAAATTGGAAGAAAATGTTAGGTTCAGTTCGAAGTAAGTCAACATATTCAAATACTTGGGAACGTTCATCATCATCATCAAGTGCTGTCTTCGCAACGAAGGTTTGCTGAACCAGATCTCCAACATCCCCTGTCTCTTGTTTTGGTGGTGCACTCCACTAGACCGTAACCTGTCCATCTTGTCATGTTACTCTCCTACTTGTATCTATGTCTACTTATTGCTCGCTTGCCTTTGACTTTACCCTCAAGTAAGGTCTTCAATAAGGTGTCATGTCTATTAATGTGTCCAAAATATTTTATTTGCCAGATCTTTATTTCTCTTAGTAATTCTTTCTTCACATTAAGTGTTTTTTAGCATCTTTTTATTTGTTTTCTTCCCTTTCCATAATATTCTCCCTATTCTCATATATACCCAATTCTCAAAGGCATCAATTCTGTCTTAGGAGATAATATAATGCATTAATAATATAAAATTTCTGTCAGAAATATGAACATGTCGGCATTTATTCGATGCTATTCCCGTGTGCAATAGAAAGCTAAATTTCAAACTTTTTCCTTTGGATCTAGGAGTACATATTCTAATTGGCATATCTAGTACATTAATCATGTCTGCTACTTTGAGTGGAGTCAATTGTGGTGAAGAAGTTTGATATCGGACACATCGTTTTGGTTTGTGTATGTCGAGCAACTCTTACGCCGACCGGTCTTGAGCTAGACAATTGGTACTTCATTGTCACTAGCTTTTCCAGTGCACGACGCTGTCCTCTAGCGCGTGTTGCCTTCTCTAGAAGCACTCAATGTTGACTCTAGTTGCCGCTGCACCATAGTGACATCAACCTGTATCGGGAATCGACATTGGCTGTCCTTTAATGCTCCTACATTCCAACTGTGGACAACAGTGTCGGTTTTATGGCCTGAAATCTGTGAGGGGTATCGCGTGCCGTTTCTCAATTTTCCTTTCAATTACACTCAATTCTAATTCCATCTACTACCTTCACATTCACGGACACTATCCCCAAAAGTGTTGACCAGAAACACCTTAATAACATCAGATGGAATGTATATTAAAGACGGTAAATGTTGAATTTACCCAGAAAAAACAAAAAAAAACAACCCCGAAGTTGATGTCAGAATGCATGTACGCTTATTTAACCAGAAGTTGATGTCAGAATGCATGTACGCTTATTTAACCAGAAGTTGATGTCAGAATGCATGTACGCTTATTTAACCAGAAGTTGATGTCAGAATACATGTACGCTTATTTAACCAGAAGTTGATGTCAGAATGCATGTACGCTTATTTAACCCGAAGTTCATGTCAGAATTCATGTACGATTATTTAACCCGAAGTTCCTGTCAGAATTCATGTACGCTTATTTAACCCGAAGTTGATGTTTCTCCTTCTGAAGAGAAGCAGATGTAAGAATTATAATATGAAATAAGTTTCTGTGTTGGTACTTACGAAGTAGGACTCGGGCAAGGAATCATATGTGGCTTCCATGTAGCTGTAGACATAGAGTGTTCATCTGCAGCATAGCATCTCCACAAGCACTGGATGAGATTAGCTGCTGGAACACGTCGTCGGTTCAAGTGCTTCTGACGTTGTTGCTGCTGAACTTTTAGTGCAAAACCTGAACCTAAAATCCCCTGTAGACATGTAATACATGCCAAGGTCAATTTAGAAGCTATATACACATTTTTGTGTTTTTAATTATACATGGCAGACTCACTAGCACGAAGCTATTGAACTTACCCATGCCTCGAAAGCCGATAGTTCACACTGTACTGGCAGTGGCATCTGATATAGATAATAATATATACAAATATCTATGACAGTAAGGATCGTAAAGATACTACAATGAAAAAATAAACACAAAATTTCGGCCAGACAAACGTGTTCATACGGAATAATGAGATTAAATTTAGACCATTCCTTGATATTATCAAGCCAGGATGTTCGTTAACCACCTTTTTCTTTCCACCCTCAACTGTTCCGACAAAGCACTCTAAGAAATCGAATGTGTGTCGTTATATGTCCATATTTGTTATGAAAAAGAGCAGGCTACACCCAAACTCGTATAAGGTTGGTTGTCGTACAGGCATGGTTGTGTTTGAGGGTGTATGGGTGTGTGTTTAGTCCTGCGAAATGAGGCATTCCAGTTCGATAGCATCATAGATATACGTCCTGACAGGAGCATAGCATGAACGTCTTGGCCAACTAGTTCATCATTCGTCTGTCAGACATGTTGACCAATTTGCAGTAAGTACACCTGCTTTGTATGATAGAACATTTAGAGACAGCCATTTCAAGGATATCTTAAGAAACAGTCCACTTGTTAATTTATATATTTGTAAATGCATCTTATTGTTAATCTATCTATATCTTTGCTAGTACATTGACCTTATAGTAGCATTTTTTCAGTTAGTAAAGTTAACGCATATAATTTAATTATTGTAGGTGTGAGAGATGTTAGCGATCTCACATTTCAGTAGCTCTGTTATATTAGGGCGGCAGTCATATCCTCTCCCTCGCAGTCTTTACTTCTAATACTGATCCGGTACCCAATTCAGGATGGGTCGACACATAGCCTTGAGGTCTCAAAAACATTTCCGTCTCAACTGGGGAATGAACACATAGCCACTCATACGACTACTCATTTCAATTGTGCCAAGTGACGTAATCTCTCCAGAACGTTTGTCTCCCAATGAACACCCTGGAACTCTCTACTTTAGACCATGCTGCTTGAACTTTCTAACGCTGTATTCATGTATCGTTTATGTCGTCATCGTTTTCTTGTCAGCCCTATCTCCATGTGCTCCACCCTCTATAATTTGTCTTTCTAAACACTAGTTTCTCTTCATATGTCGAAACAAATGTATATTTCTTTTTGCTATTGTGTTTAGTAACCAACACTCTGCAGTCAATATATTTACGATATCCGAGTTTCTCCTTTTTTTCCCTTGCATGATATTCTAATTATCTTTCTGTAATACTTCATCTGGAAGGAGTTGATTTTCTTTCCCGCTGTTAACTTAGGGTCAATGTTTCACAGCCGTATGTTGTTACCGGATAAACAAAAGTACTTAGCATTACCAGTTTCGTTTCTATTTTGTTTTTCCATATGTTTTTCAATTGCCTTTTTTTATAATATGCCATTGCCAATCACCTTCTCACCTCTACCAAGCTTCTCCTGCACCGTTTGTTTACGTATGCTCCCAAGTATTCGAATTTATCTACACATTTTATTTCGGTATTATCTATTATGAGTTTTGGTTGTTATGTTTTAATATCTGTTGACAAAATTTTTGTGTGGGCGCCTTTAAATATAAGTATTGTGATTCGCGAAGTTTCCTTGTGTTCTTTATAAATTGTTTCAGATCCTATGTATCGTTTGAAAGAAGCACATTGTCGTGTGCGTAGTGTAGTTCAGGGATTTCAAAACCACTATTTAAAGCGTGGTAGTCAGAGTTGTGTATGTCTTTTCACATATTCCTTATTATATTTTCTGCGTAGATGTTGAACAAGTATTGGGAGAGTTTGAATATCTGCCTTAATCCGCTATGTACCACAAACCACCGTGAGAGATTGTCCTTCAACTTCACTACATCCTTTAATCTTGGTAAAGCTTTAGTAAGATGGGTCACAAGTCTTGGGAAACCCACGTTGTTTATTATCTCACATAGTTTCTGGTGCTGGACGCAGTCGAAATTCATGTCAGTTATTGCACGCAAATTAATATGTACATGTACTTACCGCGGGTAAAGCAAAAAAGGAGATACCAAGAATTGCCGAAAACGAAGCTATGACCTTGCCTCCCCAAGTTGCTGGAACTACGTCACCATAACCTACAGTGCACAGCGTTACCTGGAGACAGCGTAAAGAGATATTTGAGTGAGCACAGGGTTATATGGAGACAGAGAAAAGAGATATTTGGGCACAGTGTTACATGGAGACAGAGTAAAGAGACATTTGGACACAGGGTTACCTGTAGACAGAATAATGAAATCTTTGGACACAGTGTTACCTGGAGACAGAGCAAAGAAATATTTGGGCACAGGGTTACCTGTAGACAGAATAGTGAAATCTTTGGGCACAGGGTTACATGTAGACAGAGTAATGAAATATTTGGGCACAGGGTTACCTGGAGACATAGTAAAGAGATATTTGAGACCATTAAATAACAGAAAATATATATGTGGGGCCGTCCATATATTACATCAACTTTGTTTTCCAATTTTGGACCCCACACCCCGTTGTCAACAACTGTATAGAATTCAGGTATCCCCAGTTTTAACTATGTATAGTTTTATTACCCCCCCCCCGAAATTGCCCTCCATAAAATTGTTTTAGAAGAAAAGGTGCGAGAAAAACTACATGATTCGTTTCACATTTTAGAAAATGTTTCACATTCAATCAATTTTATTATTGCATAAAAATAGTGTTCTTGACGTCAACGTTTGTCAACCCACGGTTTCCTTTGTCAGTAAACGTTTCAAACGTTTCAGACCCCCCCCCCGCCCCTAATTGTTACCGTAATGTATGGACAGCCCCAAATATCAATTGACCTACAATTTGTCCGGAAACATGGTTGGAACACTTTCTATGTTTCGAAATAATACTGCTTCCAAGCACTCACATTGTTTTTCTAACTTTACAATACTTCAAAATGATGTATCTCAGCAAATATATAACGCATATAATTGACATTTCATGTATGAATGTGAAATGGTATAGCTTTCAATGCTTTCAATTTTTCAATAAAACGCAGTCCTTTAGTTTCAATTTTCGTTTATTTGCTATATATATAAAAAAATGTCAATTTTAAGATGTTTACAGTCAATTGTAAGACTTTATTTACACACGGTTGGTTTCTCATTATAATTGGTATAATGCGAGTGAAATTGAACTATTATGTGCTTTTAAGCACAAGACGGACAGTGTTTAAAATTGTATTCGGTGCAATGTTTGAAGTGATAACATTCCTTTTTTTCCGTACACAATAATTAATTATGATTACAAAGGTTAAAAAAAGTTTAATTCTCTGATAAAAACTGGACATGATGCACATATATAAAGCATATATTTATTTGGTCTTACCAAATAGAACATTATATGCAGAAAAATGGCATCAATATGTTAGATGGCTAATACGATAATGACATTTGAATGAGGGTAAAGCTAGTGAAAGATGCTTTATGACCGTGTACCACTTCATGCATTAGTGTCGACATGTCACTACGGTTACACAATCTATCGAAGAGACATCTACTTACCACACCCCACCAGATTGCATCAGCAAAATTACTAAACTTTGGTTTTAAGACCGAACTGTTGAATTGTTGAAGAGGTCCGCTGTCTGGCCTAGGTTCGTCTTTCTCCGCTAGATACACGAAGTAGGAAGAGAATATGAGCCCCAATAAGCCGATGTACAGTGTTGTTACCAGTTCCTGCAATTTATAAAGATAATAAAGGATAATAAAGCATTATGGGGGATATTGTTTAATATACCAATTGCATAGAGTACAGTAGTTATGTTGCCTCTATGGTAGAGTGGTTAGTGGATCTACTTCATATGTAAAATTATAACGAAATTTCCTGGTAATTCCAAAGCCGGTCGTCCGTTTTTTGGTACTTTCGATGTTATTGAATTTATCAATTGTGGAAAAAATCAACAATTTGTATTGCGAAAAATAATTTTTTAAATAAAAAATAATAATTGAAGTGTAATATTTACAAAATATACTACTCAACTACTATCGAATTTTGAGCTGCCAATACGAGCACAGACTATGCATATAATAACAATGCCAGTACAATGTGAGTGGTTAGAGTTCGAGCCAACTTGTTCGATGAGTTTGATTTGGGAGGCAATCTAACTATCAACTCTCTACCGCACCGACAATTCTAGAAAAGCTTAAACTATATATTGTTATAAAAGTAATTGGAATATCGCTTTCTGGTTGAGATATATGGTGTACTAGGTTGCTGAACCAGCGGTCCTGATCTATGGTGTGCTAGATTCTCAATTATGTTGTTAGGGCGAAGTCCGCTTTTTTTTCGTCATACATTTGAATGTACGGTTATATCGTCGCGACATCTCGTTCCCTATGAACCAATCAAGTGTGATTAGGCATATAATCCTAAAAGGTTTATAATAACTCTAACCTTCTTTCTTTTTTAAGCGTAATCTCTGGTTTAGTGTTTCTATACACACTTATCGCGTCTAGGACTTACCATTCCTAGGGTTAATAGGTATATAAAGAAGAAAACCTTTAGGAGAATCCTAACCTTTCATTTTAAAGAGTAATCTCCGTTTTAGTGCATATATAGACACACATGACCCATACGAATGGCAAATTCCATATTATCAGGAAGATTGCGACAATATAACCGAATCTCCATAAGGACGGTAACTGAAATCTCCTTGTCTCCGTACGGTTTTCCTGCTATGCCGAACACGATAGTAAATTCATATTAAAATGTAGATTTGAGCGGCTTTTCTGCATAGTGTTTCTCCAAAATATAGATATTAGCGGCTCGGTGGACATAGAGAGTTAACAAAACATTCAGCATTGTCCAACAACAGATCACAAGATACAAGAGTATGTGTCGAGATGTGCGATGTCACGGTATGAACTTTCATACATTTGTCCTATATCAACATATATTCCTACATATGTTCCTCCAAATTAGTATTTTTTTGTATATTCTATTCCAGTATGTGTGTTTGTACTTATCTTGACAAAGGCATAGTAGTCGAGACGTTGAACCTGTATATTTGAACATTTTTAAAGTTATATTTAAACATTCTAGGGTTACAATAAACATACCAACAAGCTCATTTATGATTACGTGGATGACTAAGTTGTGAATTACATGAAACTATAGTCGTGAATGACAGGAAACTATAGTTGTGAATGACAGGAAACTATAGTTGTGAATGACAGGAAACTATAGTTGTGAATGACAGGAAACTATAGTTGTGAATGACAGGAAACTATAGTTGTGAATGACAGGAAACTATAAGGCTAAAGCTGCCGTCAATACCCATGTAATTTCGTTAGCGTCATTCCTTGAACTTCGTGAAGCATGAATTGTAGTATGCCTTTATATGAGTTGAGTCGACTGTTGATTGTTTTTTTAAAGTTATTAGTGACAAGTGAATTTAAACCGTAGTCGCCTGATTGGAGGGATAGATACTAAGCCACTTTGCATGGTTACCCATTTCCAGTAAACCAATGTGTACACGTTTTGAATTATAAATATTTTGGCATATCTCCAAATAATGCTAGGAAAAGTTTAAAACCTATGGATGAAAAGTATAATGACATAGTGTACAATACCAAGACGTATGACAACTTACAAAATGTCAATGTGCTATAAGGAGTTTGTGAACGAATACAGAGGAGAACAACAACGTCTGTATGTATGCAACTCATCACTAAAGTTCACGCACCAATCAACAGTGTATACCGTTCATTCACCTGTCGGCAGCGTGTACAATTCATTCAATTAGAAAGATCAATCATGAAGGGAAATGTACCAAGGTAGAGAACAAGAGGCAGACCAATACTACGACGGGCACATGCTATCAGAGTCCTTCTGAATATGACGCATATGGAAGAGGCTGGACACCTAGCACAGAATATGTAAACCACACCTTGCAAGATCAATGTTTACAGAGTGACAGTGGGGACACAATTCTGCAAAAAACACTTGATTTAGATACAACTCACCTCAAAATATCATAACAATATCATACTCAGAAATTACTCACCTTTTTTTTATCAACACACCTATCAGATAATAAGGGTCCGACACCCATGTAACTCATCTGCTGTCTCTCTCCAACGCTAGTTAAGTATGACCATCTACATGTCTCTCATGTATATAAATCATTCACGAGACAGTGGCCACTATACGAGTGGCTCGTATAATCACAAACATACAATTACCTGTCTATATTCCCACACAACGTATCCCACCATACGATGACCTGCCTATGTATCAACACAACATATCCAAACATACGATTACATGTCTATGTGCCGACACAGCGGATCCAAACATGTCATTACCTGTCTATGTGCCCATACAACAGATCCCAACAGTTTCCATGTTCCTCCTTTTCGGTCCATTCGGACCATCCTTAAGATCTGGAAGAAACGAAGTCCACTCAGAACAGCCTGTGGAAAGTGTTCTTGCGTGGAGCCAACAGCTAGAGTACCTATACTAGCCAGCGTCAAGATAATATCTTTATGGAAAGAAAAAAAAGAATGTAGTTATAAGCTAATTTTCAAAGTATAGTAGTTACAATGATAAAACAAAATAATTGCATAAAATTGCATAAAATAAAATATGCAATAATAAAACAAAATAACAACATACATAAGTCCGGAAGAATGTGGCTTCGTAGAAGATAAAGCTACCAACAAACATATATATATTTTGAGAACACCAATAGAGAGGTCTATAGCGGTAAAAATAGATCTATACCACTGTTTTATAGACTAGACAAAGGCATTTGATAAAGTTAAACATAATGAAGTGATACACATGCAATAGAATTTGAACATCGATAGTAAAGATTTAAGAATCGTCAAGAACATGTACTGGCAACAAACAGTAACAATAAAAGAAGGAAATCAATTTGGCCCTTTTCAAAAATAAAACAAGGAGTTAGACAGGGATGTGTACTTTCCCCGGACATGTTTATATTGTGAAAACATAACGCGTACAATGGTTGATATCACAGGAATATCAGTGGGAAGATCTTCAAGATTTAATGAATGTAGTTGTCACAGAAAGTAAAGAGAAAGACATCTTCTTAAATATAATGAGAACAGAAGTAATGGTTATTTCAGAGAAACAAAATACCACATCTTGCAATATCAAAATGAATGATATAGTATTAAAACAGATCCATCTATTCAAATATATAGGTACAATGATTACATCAGATGGAAGAAGTTTAACAGAAATAAGAAGCAGAATAGGGTAGGTACAAACAAGATTCAGAAAAGTTAAAAATATATTGTGAATATGAACTTGTCATTAGAGACGAGGAAGAGAGTTCTGCAGTGCTATTTAACTCCTATGCTAACATATGGATGCGAGTCCTGGAAATAAACATACAGAAACTGGGCAATAACGATGTGGTTCTACAGAAGAATGTTGAGAACACCATGGAGTGCCAGAAAAAACTAATGTGGAGGTGTTGAAAGAGTCAAATGCGAAACGGACCTTAATCAATAATATTAGAAACAAATTTATTATTTTTTGGTTACTTCTCGAGACAGGGAGATTTGAAGAACATAGTCACAACAGAAAAGATTGAAGGCAACAGAGACAGAGGGCGAAAACGTGAGAAAATATTAGTTCAACAACCTGGCACAGCATGGAAACAACAACGATCTTGATACATACAGCTGGAGATAGGAGCTGTGGAGAGCCATGATCGCCTACGCCAGTCGGCATGGCACCTGATGATGATGATGATGATGGAATGAGACTAGACCAACTATCTAAAACTAGTTTGCAAGAAACAGCTACGTGTAGAAAGAGAAGACGTGGAATAGGATAATCCCGGATTAACTTCGATGAGTGGTTCGGGTATGATTTCTCTACACCTCGTCCGAATGGCTGTCAGTGGATGTTTGTATGGCTTTGTGCGATGTCTCCAATGTGTTACACTACGACCCGTTCTGGTTATGGGTCTTGCAATCATAATTATTATTACTAACAATGAATTTTAAGACAAATAGTTGTACATATTCCGATAATCCAAGAAATCATCCAAGAAACTCATCATCCTAGAAATTCATCATCCTAGAAATTCATCATCAAAGAAATTCATCAGTATATACTCATCATCCTAGAAACTCATCATTCTAGAAACTCATCAGTATAGAAACTCATCATCCTAAAAACTCATTATGATAGAAACTAATCATCATAGAAACTCATTATCATAGAAACTCATCATCATAGAAACTCATCATCCTAGAAACGCATCATCATAGAAACTAATCATCATAGAAACTCATTATCATAGAAACTCATCATCATAGAAACTCATCAGCATGGCGGAAAGAAGGCTTGTATACATTAGGTCTACAAATTGTATACACATTGGAAAGACTTCAAATCAAACGACATACTAAGAGAGGAGACAAAACAAGAATATGTCACGAACATCATCAGAAAACGACGTTGGACAAACATCGGCCACATACTTAGAATGAAGGAAGATATAATTCCACGACAAGCCTTTATGTTGACACCAGACGGGAAAAGAAAACAGGGAAGACATAAAACAACGCTCAGAAGAGCATTTATGAATGAACAGACATAAATGTACAAGACCTGCAATCCTTGGCAACTGATCGACATGCATGTAGAACTATGATATCCGTCCTATGTGCCAAACTTGGCAATAGAGAAACTGACTGAGGAGACAGAGGATGTTCAAGATCCGTTGCATCCAACCTTCGTTGCGGATCTGTCACTTTATGATCATCTAAATCTGAACTACAGGAAATCACATTTGATATCTATAAATATCTCACATATTCCATGGGGCTACTTTTAAATGTCTGATTAGACAGATCAATGCGGCTACTTTTAAATGGCTCATCAGACAGATCAATGGGGCTACTTTTAAATGGCTCATCAGACAGATCAATTGGGATACTTTTAAATGGCTCATCAGACAGATCAACGGGGCTGCTTTTAAATTGCTCATCATACAGAAGTGTGATGTGAAAAAGTTATCACAGTTAACAGTATACCTATAATGCAGAGTGGTCTTCTGATAAATTTGAGTCTGCCTGAGTTTCCTTGATAGCGTGATCTGCATCCTGCAGACCACACCCTGAGACCCAACTCTATCATTATCCAAAGTAGCATTACAATCTCCTGCAAAATCATACATACATATGTTAGCAATAGATATCTTACATACATATGTTAGCAATAGAAATCTTACATACATATGTTAGCAATAGATATCTTACATACATATGTTAGCAATAGATGTCTTACATACATATGTTAGTAATATATATCTTGTATACATATGTTACCATTAGTTATATACATATGTTAGCAATAATCTTACATACATATGTTACCACTAGATATCTTATATGCATATGTTACCACTAGATATCTTATATACATATGTTAGTACTAGATATCTTCGTAGCGCACTGGCTTCGCATATGAGTGATCCAGGGTTCATTCCCCAGTTGAGGCGGAAAAGTTTTTCAGATTGCAACGGCTCCCAGGTCGACCCAGCCTTAAATGGGTACCGGATTAATCAGGGAAGTAAAGACTGCGAGGGAGAGGAGATGGCTACCGCCCTCATTTGCAGAGCCTCTGAAATGTGAGATCGCTAACATCTCACACCCCTAGGGCATTAATAAATGCTATGGGTTACTTTACTTTTTTTACGAGATATCTTATATACATATGTTAATAATATATATCTTATATAAATATATTAGCACTAGATTTGTATTCTAGATATGATCCGTAAGACATTTCGACTGTTACATTTGTATTCTTCTTCTTCGGTACTAGATCATAAAACATAAATATACTAACATAATATAAAACATAAATACACTAACAATTGAATATTTTATTTCAGAAAGCTAATTGAAGTAAAAAAAATAGTAAAGTAACCCATAGTATTTATTAGTGCCGTAGGGGTGTGAGATGTTAGCGATCTCACATTTCAGAGGCTCTGCAAATGAGGGCGGTAGCCATCTCCTCTCCCTCGTAGTCTTTACTTCCCGGATTAATCCGATACCCATTTCAGGCTGGGTCGACCTGGGAACCGTTGCGATCTGAAAAACATTTCCACCTCAGCTGGGGAATGAACCCATATGCGAAGCCAGTACGCTAACCACTGCGCTACGCGGCCACCATATTGAAGTTGTACATGTCATTTGAAATATGAAGTACATACACATACAAAATATGTATGCACAGACTTAAAAAGAAAAAAAAACGCAACTAATATTTTATTAATAGGAATATATACAGTATGTCATACAAATGATGAATTACCGTGAATTATTGAATTATCTTCAATTACCGTGAATTATTGAATTATCTTCAATTACCGTGAATTATTGAATTATCTTCAATTATCTTGAATCTAAATAAAAAAATATGGGAGGAAAAATCAAATAAAACTGTGAACCCAAAAAATACCACGATACACAAGAACACTTGGTTTTTGGTTCAAGATTTGTATTTATGCTGTGTAATAGAGGATCAAGGGTTTTATCTACATTGTGTAATAGAGGGGTAAGGAAATTCATATGCAACGTGTTATAAAAGGGTCAAGAGTTTTATCTACACTCTGTAATACAGTGATCAAAGGTTTTATCTATACTGTGTAATAGTGGGGTGAAAGATTTAGTATACACTGTGCAATAAAGTGGTCAAGAGTTTCAGCTACACTGTGTAATAGAGTGATCAAAGGTTTTATCTACAATGTGTAATAGAGTGTATCTACGCTGTGTAATAGAGTGTATCTACGCTGTGTAATAGAGTGTATCTACGTTGTGTAATAGAGTGTATCTACGCTGTGTAATAGAGTGGTCAAATGATTTATCTATACCGTGCACTAGAGGGTCAAGACGTTTAGTTGTCGGTATGTTTGTGTCGAATTTTGTATATATTTGTATATAAAAGGTTCTTTAATGTTAAGGCACGCTCCATTCATTATCGAATAAAATTGGTTTTAACATACCTTTTCATCATAATAATGGAGATAAAGTGTGGGTGACTGGCTCTGTGAAACTAGTAGGGAAATTACAAAGTCTGATACTCGGTCTATGAGACTCATTTTAGCAGGAAAGTTACAGCGTCTGATTCCCGGTCTATGAGACTCATTTTAGTAGGGAAGTTACAGCGTCTGATTCCCGGTCTATGAGACTCATTTTAGCAGGAAAGTTACAGCGTCTGATTCCCGGTCTATGAGACTCATTTTAGTAGGGAAGTTACAGTATCTGATTCCCGGTCTATGAGACTCACTTTAGTAGGGAAGTTACAGCGTCAGATGCTTAGTGTATGAGACTTATTGTAGTAGGGAAGTTACATTGTCTCTCGGTCAACGAGACTCATTTTAGTAAGGAAGTCACAGTGTCTGTTATTTGGTCTATGCTTCGAAAAAGTTTAAAATGAAATATTCAAAATTCTGTAGCGCGTTCACTCACTCAACGAAAAACAATGGTTTACGTATATATTATAATAAGAAGAAATACGTTTTCACTCATCATTTCTGAATGCATTCTTAAACAACCGCACACTTACCAGGTAGACAGCACACTTATCAGGTAGACAGCACACTTACACGGTAGACAGCACACTTACCAGGTAGACAGCACACTTACCAGGTAGAAATCACACTTACCAGGTAGACAGCACACTTACCAGGTAGAAAGCACACTTACAGCTACGCGCATCACACTTATCAGGTAGACAGCACACTTACCAGGTACACGGCATACTGGATGAGGATGTTCTCGAATTCACTTATGGAAGACAATACCCCTAGAGTCAGGCACAGCAGTACAAAAAGGAATCTGAAAGACACAAATATCGAACTATGAAATTCAGAGACATTTGTATGATATCCTGAATTAATTTGTCATATTTAGTATGTTAGATTACCGATAACATTGATTTTGATTTACTGAAGATTGGGAGTTTTCGGGGTACTCTCGATTTTTTAAATATAATTTGAACATCTGTGAGAATAACAGCTGCTGTTCTCCTGAAACATGTTCATGTTGCTAATTTGGCAAACTACATTAGTACACTCAAACCCCGTTATAACAACAGGATCAAGACTGATGAAGTATTTATGTAATAACAGAAGTTCGCTACAAACAAAATATTAAATTAAATAGAAATTACGATTCTGAAAAATTTGTTAAATAATGAAATGCTTTATAAATGTATGAGCTGTTGAGGAATTCCTTTGTTCTACAACATTGGACAAACAGACGAACTGACATAACTTGGAGATATCTTCTCTCAGTTCCACGTACCGGAATATTCCCTGAGAGGTTTTACTAAAACAATGTTGCTCGACTTGAGTGGAGAGAACTAAAGATAAATTGCTTACAGAACAAGACATCACCAAATTCAACAGAAAAAAATAGCTCCACGACATTTTGTTCGAGAACGGCACATTGTCGTCTAAAAGTACACTATATGGGACACATTGCCGTTTAAAAGTACACTTATATCGCGGACAGTGCCGTCTAAAAGTGCACTTATATGGGATACATCGCCGTCTAAAAGCACACCTATATCGAGTTGGCATCCTCGACTCTGCTGTCTACATCTGTGAAGCATAACACATACACAAGAACACTTTAGGGCTGTGCCACATTGGCTACACTCAAAACGACTGTATATATAAACTTCTCTACAAATCAAATTTGTATTGTTTGTCCATCACATGATGATGATTACCATTTGCTACACCCAATTTTTGAAATTCAGTTAGAGATATGTACTTGACTTTGAGTTAGTAAGTGGCTCATGACCAATATGGGGACAATAAAGATCCTGGGAAGTTTGGACATGGGATAATTATTTCAGATAATTCTTAATTTACCCTTAACATTCTAGTTTGTCTCCATCTTTGAGCCTTTACATTTCTGCTTTTTTTTCACACAATGTTACACCTGTTTTTTTTTGTATTGCAGAGCGTCACACTTCTCTGTTTATTCCAGCATCTTTCTATGCGTTTATGTCAAAGGTTTTTAATGAGATTTTAAACTGTTTTTTAGTTTAATTTTTAAGCGAGTCCCTGTAACCTTCTATTGTTCACATTGAGAGTACATTGAAAGGATTGCTTATGGTATGCGGTGATCTGGCCATATGATCTGTCAAACACATCTTTGACTGCCACAGAATAGTGTCAATGCTAGGGTTGCCAGCTATGTCAAGGACAGTGGTATCCGAAATCTTAACTTGAAATCTGATTTCAAAACTTTTCTGAAACAAGTTGTGTGAAAGTAGTCCTAATTATATTATAGTATATATATATATATATATATATATATATATATATATATATATATATATATATATATATATATATATATATATATATCGAAATATATATATTATATACCTGTTTTAATTACAACTCTGCTTGACTGAAATGAAACACGTTATTCTGCCAATTCGCTAGTTCGACAGTTGAGTCTCTAGACCAGAATGTTGGATTTCGATTAACTTTTTTTTTTGCCCTTGTCTGATTTCATTAGTCTTGTCATTTCTCACTCTTGCTACAAGGGAACAGTTTCGCTTCTTTGCTGTCGTAACAGTGAAATCTACTTCTACTATTTCAGTTCAGTATCTCAAGTCGCGATGCCTTTAGGCGCTACTAATTTTCCAGGAAACATTTTCTTGGTGAGGAATTGCTAAATCAGGTCTCTAGATGTGTGCCTCAGGCTGGGTAGACTAGGCAAACATTTGATATCAAGAATAACAAACTCAATTTTCTGGGAAAATAATGGCAGCGATGAATATAAGTGTTAGGAAGTCAGAAACCTTTGTGGTGTCGCTGTGCGTCAACAGTACTAAACGTCATGTTCTGATTTTTTCAGGGAGAGGGGTGGGGGAGGAGTGGGAAGGAGTCCCCCCCTTCCCAACTCCCTATTGTACGTGCTTGCATGTAATGTTCTTTACTCTATGACATATATTACCTCGTATTAAGCGAAAACTGTCATGATAATATTGGCTCTAGATTTATCCAAGTCACTGTATTAAATTCTTGCTACGCTAACGAAAGTGCTAAGTACGCCCTTAAGAATTGATTTATAGTACAATTTTGTACCCTAAAGCTATTTGGTATTAATTCATATCATTCGTATATCTTTATAGACTGCTCCCCCCCCCCCCCCCAAAACCTCCACCCCCACTTTATTTGGTTTCCTCCTCAGTTGATTTATTTCGTAGTAATTCCAATCAGTGTTTTAATATGTTTCTACCATATTTCGTAATCGCCTATTTCTTTGTTTATTTGATTTAGTAAATGATTTCCGCCATGTCCATTTGCAATAGTATTATTTTTATTGCGTGCTTTCCGTTTATATAATATGCATTCGTGATAAATATATTTTGACCAAAAATTTGATTCGGTCTGTATCATGAACTATGGTTGTATTTATTGCGTCAGGTTACCAATTTTTTTTCCACGACTGTAAAAGTTATTTCTATGACGCTATCGTCACGGTGTTCCTGTCCACGCTTTACCACTTCTATTGGGTGATGGGGATTTGTACGCTAAAAGGGATGTAACCGCTTCGAACCTCAAGTCTTAGATCCTTTTAATGGGTACACTCCCCTATAGTGATGAAACGC